>OX457034.1:4551104-4596104 GCA_949752745.1 Protula sp. h YS-2021
GTTTCCTGGGATGGTGAGGGTTAGATGTGAGGACGCGGAGTATCTGTGACCACAGGAGTCAACAATGAGGGTGGGGGTTACGGGTAAGCTGTTAGGGACGGGTTTATCGCTAAGGGTTTTTGGGGGTAACTTGTGAGGGTGGGGGTTTACGTAGGGGTAGTGGGGTAACCAGTGAGGGTTGGGGTTACCTGTGAGGCGTCGGAGTCAGACGTGCCGCTCCTGGAGCCCCACATCTGCTGGAACTGCACACGTATCTCCGCAAACGTTTCTATGACAACAGCTATGAAGACATTCTGTGCACAAAAACACACAAACTGTTTATCCAAAGACAGCTGGACTCACTCGTGTCATCCATTTTGAAGCTTTTTTGAAGGCTACGACACAGTACTTTTGTATGACAACCTTTGTATGACAATTTCCCGTAACTATGTTAGGTCACAAGTTACATCTGTAAAACCACCCAACATCTTAACTATGGCGCCGTGATTCCTGAGAGCAAACCTTCCTCCCCTGCTGTACAAATGAGTTCGTACCTTCACCAGGCAGGCCAGGAAGAAGATTATTGAGATAAAGAACATGAACCCGCGCCAGGACGGCAGACTATCGATCGTGCGGGAACTATGGCACCCCTCCACCCCCTCCCCCCCCTCCTCCCCTTCCCCTAAACAAACGAGTTCGTACCTTCACCAGCCAGGCCAGGAAGAAGATCATTGAGATAAAGAACATGGACCCGCGCCAGGACGGCAGACTATCGATCGTACGGGAACTATGGCACCCCTCCACCCCTCCCCCCCTCCTCCCCTTCCCCTAAACAAACGAGTTCGTACCTTCACCAGCAAGGCCAGGAAGAAGATCATTGAGATAAAGAACATGGACCCGCGCCAGGACGGCAGACTATCGATCGTACGGGAACTATGGCACCCCTCCACCCCCTCCCCCCTCCTCCCCTTCCCCTAAACAAACGAGTTCGTACCTTCACCAGCCAGGCCAGGAAGAAGATCATTGAGATAAAGAACATGAACCCGCGCCAGGACGGCAGGCTGTCGATCTTACGGGAACTATGGCACCCCCCCCTCCCCCTCCCCCCCCCCTCCACCCCCCCTAAACAAACGAGTTCGTACCTTCACCAGCCAGGCCAGGAAGAAGATCATTGAGATAAAGAACATGAACCCGCGCCAGGACGGCAGACTATCGATCGTGCGGGAACTATGGCACCCCCCCTCCCCCTCCCCCCCCCTCCTCCCCTTCCCCTAAACAAACGAGTTCGTACCTTCACAAGCCAGGCCAGGAAGAAGATCATTGAGATAAAGAACATGAATCCGCGCCATGAAGGCAGACTATCGATCGTGCGGTACATGATAAACACCCAGCCCTCCTGTGACGCGGCCTCGTAAACGGTGAAGAAACTCGTCGCTGCAAATGACACGGTTACTCCATTTTACACACCACAATGACACGGTTACTCGATTTTACACACCACAATGACACAACATACTTTCCAAGACTCGGTTGATAAGTACCCGATACTGAACAACCGGGTAGCGCCAACTTCTGTTTCTGAAAGTTGAAACTAATTTACCGGCGACTTCAATACACAAAACTATAACTACAATAAATAGGTCAATTCTCTCATTGTGGACGTTAAATAAGCTATAAACATAGTCACCATAGTCACCACGACATGCAAGATATCACTTAACCAGCTATGGAATACCAGGAATATCATTCATTGGATCAAACAATGGACAATAACGGGAAGGGACAGGAACAGAAAATATTGCCGAAGCATTTCCGTACAATCACGAATACTCACGGAATTCGTCGAAGCCATTGAAACCTCGTTCGCGGCGGGAAAGATCAAGAGGCATGCAGACCATGCTGCCAGGGCACTGGTAGCCGGCCCCGGGCTCGGGTGAGCAGTAGGTGTCCGGTATGGCCAGGTCATTAACTGTAACGTTCCTGAAACACCACACCGTATGCTTGAAATATTCCGTATTTTCGCACCTCTGCTCCCTGCTCTCACCTCCCTTACGATTTCTTGAAGCAAAACACGCATCACACAGCCCACCCCCAACCTAAAAACAGCCCCTGCAGATAAATCTCTGGAATCAAGCAAAAATTCTCCTGCCGATGCTGCTAGGTTAGAAATAAGCAAACATTTATCGTAGCAGGCACACGTACTTGGGAATCGTGGATATCACAGTACAATCTCAGTGTCATACTGCATTTTCTGATCTCTTAAACAATGGCAGAATATACTCAGCGATACTTCCAAATTAAGTGCAAAAAGTTCCAATTTTGTTTCTGAGTTATAGTTTATTGAAATATCTTTTCCATTAAAGCACATATTAATGAGCTATGTTCTCGAATTAATTTTTTTTTTTCGTTTCTATTTTTTTTTTTTGGGGGGGGGGGGGAGTGGTCTTGAAAAAAAAGGGAAACGAGGTTCTAGTTTTAACCCTTATTCCACCAGCGATTAAACCCTTCCCACTTCAAATATATTCATTCATTACCACATTGTTGCATCCATTTTAGTCTAGTCTTTAATTTTCCCGATAAGAATTTGACTACACACGAAGTCCTACTTTGGATTTGTCCGTTTTTCACGCAGTGGTGATCCAGGGTCCCGAAGAACTGCACGCCCAGGATACCGTAAAGCGACATGAAGAACAGGAAGAATATCGTCACATTGTAGATCTGCTGACTCGAGCGCCTGAAAACAAAAGCGCGCAATTTTTAATAAAATAAGGTATTACTTTGCTGACAAACCCACTTGAATTCCAAGCTTTCATTTAAAAACAGACCATAACGACATTTATCGTGATTACAATGGCCGGATCAATAAAATCTGCCTGGCGTTGCGACACCGAAAAAGTTTTCAAAGTTCTATTTCTGTAATGTCATACAGTCAATGGACAAAATTGTTCGTCACCTTGTACGAGTTCGCGTTGGGTACCGCATGTGTTCTATATTAGGGCGTTGTATTTTAATACTTGACAACGTAATTGTTACGTCATGAGTGACTGTATCCATAGTAAAATCAATGCAGATTACGTTCTTATAAGTATTGTGACAAGTTGTTTTGATTTTACATGTAAAATTTTAGCATATAAAGATGGCTTCCGGTAGGAAGGAATATGGAAGTGAACCAAAAACAAAAAATTGTAGAAAGTTATAAACACAACAGAAATACTTCAGAATTGGCAAGAATTTTTAATATACCTCGGACTACAATTTGTAGTATTTTGAAAAAAATTTGAAAAACAAAAATGTGTTGAAAATCGTACTGAGAGAGGAAGGAAAAAATTATTTACTGAAAGAGACAAAAACCAACTTTCTCGGATCATTAAAGCAAATAGAAGACAATGTTTGGTGGACATAACTGGTGTATTTCATGAACAAAAATCACATAAATTTTGTACTAGAACTATCAGAAGAAATATTAATAGTTTAGGGTATCAACGGAGGTCCAGCAAAAAACAATGCTCAGTTACAGATGTCAACAAGAAAAAAAGAATTAAATGGTGCAAAGAAAGAAAACATTGGTCAGTTGCTGGATAGTGGAAAAATTGGATTTTTAGTGATGAAAGTCAAATAGTTTTGGGAAGTAATAACCGTATTTATGTTTGGAAAAAAGGCGACGAAAAGTACAACCCCCAACTCGTGTGCCCTACACCTCGTCACAGAATTAGTTTAATGGTCTGGGGATGTGTTACCTATCAAGGGGTAGGAACAATTACCAAAGTTGAAGGTACAATAAATGGTCAAAAATACATAGATATACTGGACGAAAACCTTTGGCCTGTAATTGCACAGCATTTTCCTCAAAACAATTATGTATTTATGGATGACAATGCACCGGTTCACAGGGCTCGAATTGTACAAAATTTTGTAATGGAAAACAATATCAATACGACAGAGTGGCCAGCACAATCCCCAGATTTAAATATAATAGAAAATATGTGGTTATATATCAAAAGAAAGCTGCAAGAAGCCGTAAATCGAATACACAACCAGACAGAGCGAATGGCTGAAATCAGACACATCTGGGAAAACACACCACAAACCCGAATTCAAAGTTTATACAACACTATTCCCGATCGTATTTCGGAAGTAATAAAAATGAAGGGCAATTTGACCAAATATTAAGGTAAGACAATTTTCTATTGCATTACCAGAGGATATTGAATTCAGAATGAAAACGATACCAATGGGCCGCCATTTTGTAAAATGACGAACAATTATGTCCATTGACTGTATTTTGCTTGGTGAGAGTAAAAACGTCTACCGCAGATTTATGAACAATAAGACACTTACTTGAAAATGCTTTCAATTCTATTTTTGGGCAGCTGGAATTTTAAGAAGACCCTGAAGACTCGGACGAGGATGAGAGGGCGGGGGCTTCGCAGCATGGTCAGATACGAGTAGCGCTCGACAACCTGACTCCAGCAATAAATAAAAGCAGAATCAAGACTCTCACAAACCGTGCAGCGATTTCCGGCAACAACGCGCGAATTCTACGTCTGGTACGCGCGAACACGCCATGGAACTTCGCGTGGTCGATCAACTAGAGCGGACAAAATCTACAGCTGATGCTCGTTAATTCGTACCATCTTGGTAACGCCGCAGTGCGTCAATTTATCCAACAGCACAGACAATATGGCAATCGACTTCAAATACACATTATGGGACTGGAATAGTGATCAAAATACTGCCATACAAAGATCTCCCTCAATATTGGTGGTCAAATATCGCAATGGATTACATCCATTACACGAAACAATAAACAAAACAGCTTCACTCCAAAAAGTTGAAGGAAGAAGACTGATCAAAATGGACTCCAATAAAAGGTGTTGTCGGCTCTTCAGCGGTGTAAAAATACAAAACTGATAAACAAACGCACCTCCGTAATCTCAAAAACTTGCAAAATGACGGATATCCACAAACAGAGCACCATAATACCGTCGAACTGGCACCATCGGTCTTTCAAATACGGCACGTCACCCTAAATAAACAAAGAAAGTGTTTGTGAGAAAGTAACATTAAAAACCTGGCCAAAAATACGTAAAATTATAACTAGTATAACAGCTGTATATCTACGCAGTAGTGGGAATTCGTTTTCACAGACGGGAAATGATTGTCACCAGCTAAGTTGCTGTCATGAAATATTTCAGTTTTTAAAAATTAACTCCCTCCCTCCCTCCCCTCCCCCTTCCCCCTCCCTCCCCTCCCCCTTCCCTCCCTCCCTTCCCCCTCCCTCCTCTACCCCTTCCCTCCCTCCCTTCCCATTCCTTCCTCCTCCCCTCCCCCATCCCTCCCTTCCTTCCCCCTCTCTCTCCCCCCTTCCCTTCCTTCCCCCTCTCTCTCCCCCTTCCCTCCCTTCTCCCTCCCTCCCCCCTTCCCTCCCTCCCTCCCTGCCCTCCCACTTCTACTTCCCCCTCCCTCTTTCCCTTTATTTCAAAGCGAGAAAGCAATTTTATTTTGTCGCCTACCCTGATCACTCCACGTATATGCATCTTAGCAATCATTTCAGCGGTAAACAGAAAGGTCACGACAAGGTCAATGGTGAAGGTCAAGTACACGAGTTGAGGGTAAATGTCAAAAGTCTTCGGCGTGTTCATACTGACGGAAACGAGACTGACAAGTGCGCAGCCCCGCAATATACGTCGCGTCTGAAAGACAAATATATATATATATATACATATAATCTACATTGATAAGTACCAAACTGCTTGTTTACAGGTACATGAGTTGTGTAAGTATCCGTCGGCTAAATGAGCAACCAAACTGTTTATTGACAGGTACAGAGGAGAATACAGGGGTGTGGTGTCACTATGTTCTTTTTTACAGAAAGCAATTTTTTCTCGATTTGTCACGCCACGATCTGTTATTCGACAGATTAAGGATTGTTTTCACTTTAAGTTAAATTTTAAACTGGTACTTTTGCGCTAAAATATCTGGTACGGACCACACTGGGATCAGTTTCGGAAAGTTTTGAACAGGAACCTCTAGACCACAACACCAAAACCCTCTAATTAACTGAGCCCTAAGGCGGTTTCGGACCCCGGACCTTATGATTTTAGACTGATTTGCTGAGCGAATTGTCAACCCGCTAATTTCATTGCTCACATACCAGCTGTTTATTGACCCACTCAATATCCATGTTGTCGTTGAGATTTTCGTCGGGCCCGTAATCAGCGAGAGGGGCATCGCCCCGCAAACTCTGCTTCCTTGTCAGCATCTCAGCAAGTTCACACCTCCACGGGCTTTGTGTCACTCAGAAAGTTCACACCTCCACGGGCTTTGTGTCACTCAGCAAGTTCACACCTCCACGGGCTTTGTGTCACTCAGATCAATCCGGCACATCGTTCAAATGTGTCCGTGTACACTATCCTACTGGTGAGCACGTAGTGAGGAGACGCATATACTAGCACATGGCCACTGATACCTGCAAGTACATAAGTAACATGTATACTACCCTGATGATGGGTACTTAGTGCGGAGGTGCATACACTAGCACATGGCCACTGATACCTGCAAGTACATAAGTAACATGTATACTACCTTGATGATGGGTACTTAGTGCGGAGGTGCATACACTAGCACATGGCCACTGATACCTGCAAGTACATAAGTAACATGTATACTACCTTGATGATGGGTACTTAGTGCGGAGGTGCATACACTAGCACATGGCCACTGATACCTGCAAGTACATAAGTAACATGTATACTACCCTGGTAATGGGTACTTAGTGCGGAGGTGCATACACTAGCACATGGCCACTGATACCTGCAAGTACATAAGTAACATGTATACTACCCTGATGATGGGTACTTAGTGCGGAGGTGCATACACTAGCACATGGCCACTGATACCTGCAAGTACATAAGTAACATGTATACTACCTTGATGATGGGTACTTAGTGCGGAGGTGCATACACTAGCACATGGCCACTGATACCTGCAAGTACATAAGTAACATGTATACTACCTTGATGATGGGTACTTAGTGCGGAGGTGCATACACTAGCACATGGCCACTGATACCTGCAAGTACATAAGTAACATGTATACTACCTTGATGATGGGTACTTAGTGCGGAGGTGCATACACTAGCACATGGCCACTGATACCTGCAAGTACATAAGTAACATGTATACTACCCTGGTAATGGGTACTTAGTGCGGAGGTGCATACACTAGCACATGGCCACTGATACCTGCAAGTACATAAGTAACATGTATACTACCCTGATGATGGGTACTTAGTGCGGAGGTGCATACACTAGCACATGGCCACTGATACCTGCAAGTACATAAGTAACATGTATACAACCCTGATGATGGGTACTTAGTGCGGAGGTGCATACACTAGCACATGGCCACTGATACCTGCAAGTACATAAGTAACATGTATACTACCGTGGTAATGGGTACTTAGTGCGGAAGTGCATACACTAGCGAATGGCCACTGATACCTGCAAGTACATAAGTAACATGTATGCTACCCTGATGATGGGTACTTAGTGCGGAGGTGCATACACTAGCACATTGCTACTGACGTCTGTAAGTACATAAGTAACGTGTATGCTGTCCTGATGGTGAGTACCTAGTATGGAGGCACATATACTGAACACGGCCATTGACGTCTGCAAGTAGATAAGTAATACGACGTGCAAGAACTTCACTTCACCCTGCCGCGTACCTGAAGTGCTACTTACTTAAAACTGCGTGTGTTACACAAAATATTTTACACAAATTTTAAACATGTTTAAACGGGGTTGGTAAGCATAATTCGAGCTCATTACGCAGAAAATTGACTTGTGAATTAAACAATGGAAGATGCTACAGCTCTGACAAAGTAACACATAAGTAAATATCAAGATGAGATGACTCAAAACACTTGGTAGCAGGAAAGGTGCTCATCTTTGCGAAGCGATTTCATTGGCATAGAAACACTTGGGGACAGTAATTAATGGAAGCGGTACTTGAAATTCGGGAGAATAACGCAGTCGATGGGTAAAGGCAGGTTCAAGTACTACAGGACGAATATGAAATAGATGTCGAAATTGGAGATGTGAGAACTAAAGAAAGGATTCGCTAAAGGCGAACAACAGAATAAGAGCAGAAGAAGAGAGGAATGAGAAAGGAGAGAAACAATCACTGGCTCTTCCTAGAAAGCAGGGACGAGTGGGTCATGTCGTAGATGATCGGACATGGGCCAAAGTGTCCAGCTGTACTGCAGATAGGGGACATAGACACATTTAACACAAGGAAACAATGGGTGGAATAATGGCATATCAGTGCTTATGCTGTGAACAACTGCAGGAAGAAACCGCAGAGCACTTAATTGGAGAATGTGAAGGTGTGAAACATAACACCCCCTGTTTTAACCACACGCGGAGAGAAATTCCGAAATTACACCCTTTTTGAGGGAAACGCGGAGTACTGACTGAAAACTAACCTCTGTTTTAACGAAGTCGGCGCACGGACCTCATCTGTTCTCAAAAATACCCCCTTTCTCCGCATTTTTTGGACACGTATATTAACACATTTCATGCAAAATGTTCCCTCCCTCCGGGCAGGAGATAAAGCCCACGCAACAGCCAAAGGGATTGTTGGGTTACAAGGCCGGACAGGGAAACAAGGGTGTGTACACAGGCAAGTATTTTCACAAGAATATGGGCCAAACATACGGAATTCCGGAAATTGAGAGTAGCACAGGGGAATGAGGCAGTGCTGCTCTCAATTTCCAGAATTTCGTCCGTTTGGCCTAAATTCTTGTGCGGGAGACCATCAAATTGCTGGAGAAAGGTTGGGGGCACGACACACAAACTGAAATATTCCGTCCACTACTAAACGCATCAGGGTGATTCTGGACTGATATTACAGGGTGGTGGACTCCTGATTGGGAATGAGAGTGTTGCCTTGTTAGAGTGTCAACATCTCTCCCTGACGGGACAATTTCAGTCTGATTAAGGTGCAATGAATCACTCACTCACTCACTCACTCACTCACTCACTCAATCAATCAATCAATCAATCAATCGATCAATCACAGCTTTATAAGCACATGTGCAATCAATCATAGCTGTATCAGCACATGTACAAACAATCAATAAATCAATGACAGCTGTATCAGCACACATGCAATCAATCAATGACAGCTGTATCAGCATAGATGCAATCAATCTATCAATCACACCTGTATCAGAACAGGTATAAGCAACCAATAACAGCTGTATCAGCACATGATGACAACTGTATCAGCACAGGTGCAACCAATCAATGACAGCTGTATCATCACAGATGCAATCAATGACAACTTTGAATTGTTTTGCTATAAATTGCAGTTATAAATTGAAAATTGCAATAACAATAAAATCGGTGTGATGGCGTTCAAGTATAAATTGGTTGTAAATTGAACATGTACACACTGCAAAGTTATAAATTAGTTATAAATAAGCAAATCTTTGATCAAAATAGTGCGCGTGCACTTAGTGACGTGTGCAGTTAAAACACACACGTCGCCACATTCGGTGCCTGGCCATCGAACTGCCAAGACGTACTTTTGTTGAACTAGAAGCTTCATGTTCTGGTTAAGTTTCGTGTGACCAGTGTTTTATGCATGTGCATTAGTCTTTGGATCGTATCTTCTGTGTGTGTCCGTATTAACTAACTCGACGACAGACTAGCACTACTTTGACGAGGGGAAACTTGTGAGTGGACACCAGAAACGTGAGTAATTAACTCGCCATTTTGACTGGTAGCAAAAGTGGTATAAAAACATCGAACACAATTTTACCATGGTTGATTAGCCATATACGGTAGATTAATTTCGGCAGAAATTTCGTGAAGTGCGTGTATGGGGAACGGTATGAGATGGGGGGAGGGGGATGGGTAGGTGGGTGGGAAGGGGTGGGTGAGGGGGAGGGGGTTCGTAGTCATTAATTGGATGGCGTTTAAGGGTATGTCATGTTTTGGGAAGGAGGGGCTTTCCCAGCCACTGCCCAGTCACGTCATACACAAAAGGCACTCATTTTTAAAGAGAAATAAGAAAGGATATTCTTAACCCCAAACAAATTTTTATCCGACCAATCCATTTAGGCATTATGATTTTCAAATATCTCATTTCGGATAGTTATAAATTACTTTAATTTCTAACTATAAATTAGTTACAAATTACAGTTACAAATTTGTTAAATATTAGAGTTATAAATTGGTTGCAAATTAGTAATAAATTGCCTCAAATCGTGTAATTATAAACATCTCAAGTTACCAGCTTGCACAATAAGAATGCTTTCATTCATGTTATAGATTCTTCCATAGGATCGTTTGAAAGTGTGATACCTGAACAAACTGACCTAATTGTGTACTTCTTAGAACATTAATATCGGGAATTAAAAAAAAACCCGGAAGCACCTTATTTACATTTCTTCTGTTATCCTGTTTTATGCTGTCACACAATCCAGTGTTGTTATAAAACAGCTCACCTCTGAAAAAATCTATCTGTTATATATAAACATGAAACGGATAGTCTTTAAAAAAATAGTTCCTATCTTTAATGAATACTATTGTGTGGAATTTGCAGAGGGTCTGCGAAGTAGAAAAGGCAGACCGAACTATAATAGATGTTAGCTACAAAACAACAACGATCAATATGTCAGTAATAACGGAAATTCAGGTGTGCAGTTAAATCGAAACGGCTGGAAAATACCGGTATTCATGGCAAGTTTTCATTGGTTCAGATTGGAGAAGGTCAAGGTTACGTTAGCTGTTGGAAATTGTCACAGGTTGTCTGTCAATCAATGGAAAGATATTAAAAGCAAAGGACAGAAAACAGGGATGGAAGAAGCGGATGTCGTTATCATTGGGGCTGGATTAAGTGGTAAGGTTTTGAAAACGTGACATTTGGTATTAATAGTAGTCTTTGTGGTATGAAATCGATAGTCCCGAGTGGGACTACGTACTTGTGGTAATGGACAGTGGACAAAACCCAGAATAAGCCAATTCGTACTGTCGCGGATTCGTACTTACACGTATTTGTAGTGCTGGCTTTTTAAAATCGAAAATTAGCTGCAAGTCAGCTCTTCCTTAAATTACTTCGTATATCTTGTTGTGGCCGATCCCCAGTAGCTACACGTAGCCGCTTCTTTGAGCTATTATTCGAAAGTGTGCATGTTGAAAGAAGAAAGGTAAAATTTTGATGGTTTCCCTTGTCATTTTTTATAATTTAATCCCCCTCCCCAAAGAAAAAAAACAGTCGAAACGACATCTCCATCGGATATATTCTATCTAAAAAAGTTAACTGCAGAAGATTTATCATGACTTTATCGTGGCGAATTTTGTGGCTTCTAGGTTGTAAATAAACCAGGAATAAAAGGGTATTACACTGTCTCCACATCAATAGATCCCATTTTTTAGTTATGCCAATTTCGGTGTGCTGATCAATTTCATGTTTCATCCTTGTATATAACGAGTGGTCACATTATAAATTCGTCTGTCAGCTTCAGAATACTATCTTGGCCTATGTATTCAGGAATTTTTTCGAAAGACACTTTGTGGAAAGACAGTTTGTCGAGAGACATTTTGTCGAAAGTGAAACCCGAGAAAATTGTGATTTCCTATGAGTGGTATTAGTGGTGTTTTTTGTTTTCCCGCAGAAATCTACAGAAACACATTTTTGTTGATTTTGTAATTGCGCATTATTTTGCTTTTTGCAGTGTTCTAGTTGCTAACTAAAGCTGAATAACTCCGGGTTGTGATGGTCTAAGAGCTAACGTTTCCACATATCTGATTGCAGTTTTCCAGTGAAAAGCCCTTGATTGCAGTTACAGTCCCACACGAAACTTCCGTACAAAATCGTGTAAGATCTATAAGGTCTTGCATATACGATCTTACACAAAATTTGTGTGCAAATTAGGTAAATTGCAAACTGTTGTGTACTATTGCATGTTTTTGTAGACAAGAACGTTTGGTTTTATATGGTGTAGTTTGCTTGTATACACTTTTGTACAGCTTTGTTTGTTCAGACTTACGTCGAAAGCAAACTTAAACATATAAAAGCATACTAAACCACATTTCATACTGAAATCTTACCTTTTGGCTGATGTAATGATGCAGCTGTCGTCTATCCTATAGCGCGAATACTGTGGTCCTAGTTCGTGCAAGCAGACCCGTTTTGTTCTTCTCCATTTATCATTTAATGACCTTTATAGATTTTCACTTGTTGTCACAAAATTTCCCTCCTCTGCCCCTCTCTCTTAATAAAAAAATAAAACAAAAATAGCCTCCTCCCCTGCCTCTGTCTCTTAATAAAAAATAAAACCAAAAATACCCCCTCCCCTGTCTTTGTCTCTTAATAAAAAATAAAAACCAAAATACCCCCTCCGGCTCCTGCCTCTGTCTCTTAATAAAACATAAGAACAAAAATAGCCCTCCCCTTCCTCTCTCGTAATAAAAAATAAAAATAAAAATACCCCTCCCCTGCCTCTCTCTCTTAAAAAACATGTATTTAAGACATTGTAAATGTCGACAAAATATCTCGAAGTTCTCTTCGACAAAATATCTTCGGCAAAATCTCTTTCGATGGCGGATACCTTGGCCTGTTATTGTGCGGCTTCTAGTTTGCGAGTACAAATAAACCTGCCATTAGATCCGTGTTAAATCATGAGCCCATTCAACGATAGTCAGCGCTCCTTGGAGCCGCAATAATGTGTTTTTCACACTCAGCGAACACATTTTAAGTTTTGCCACTTGCCAGCTCCGTTGCACTGTTGATATGATACGAGGGAGCAAAGATAAAATTGGTTACAATAGATCATACTTGGTGACAAGAAAATATTAAATCGACCTCACTAAATAAGCCAGATGCAAATCTGGCAACCCTTTTGACTGACGTTTTTCTTATTTTGCGATACTTTGACAAATAAAAGTTGTTTTAGCTATGGAACATATTCGTTTTTATTTCACTCATTGTGCCCCAGTCGAGGGGGGGGGGGGGGGACCGAACGGTTACAGTAGATCCGGGCTGGTCTGAAAAAAATTGTCATTGTGAAGCCTCACAGAATAAGGACTTTGTGAGTGGAAAGGGTTGCCACATTTGAATCTAACTTCTTTAGTGGAGTCGTAATATAACATTTTGTTGTCACCAGTTATGATCTACCGTAACCAGTTTTTGTTTCCTCTCCCCTTATCTTCAAGAAGCGCCAAATGTAGTCCTGTATGATCCTTGCAGTCTTCCTGTGACAGCAAGGAGGACATAAAGGATCCGCTGAGGCTAACCAAGCTATAGTTACACCCGGGTCTAGCACCGCCCTGCGCTTAAGAATTTTTGATTTATTGATTTCTTGGTTTAAGCGGGTGGATCTCATACGGTCAAACAGCATTTTTGGTGCGGCCGCACTGGTAATTTTGAAGTTTTTACCCTAAATTTGCTTATCACTTTCAACACTGCTACGTGCCTGAAAGGCAAAAATAATTGTGCTGCATTAAATGACTGATTTTGCAGGTCTGTCTTCCGCCAAGCTGTTGAGTGAATATGGCATGAGTGTGCGAGTTCTGGAGGCAAGGAATCGAGTTGGCGGGCGCACCTATACCAAACGTGTTCGTTTATTTATTGTGCATACCTTTATACGAATGTGTTCCTATTACTGTGTGTCAAGCAAAATGTTTCTGGTGGTTGTCGTCGTCTCTTGAGTGTATTTATAATGTTTATATACTTCTTCGTGCACATACAAAACCTGTGTGAGGATCTGAACAGAATGTGTATGGTACAGATTACATCTATATCTTGATCTAGACATATGATCTCTATATTATATATGTACGCAAGAGTGTTTGTTGGATGTGATAGTCATATAAACGCTCACAGTCTAGGCTAAGACCTGGTTTCCGCAAGCTGAATCATTGGAAACAAGGTCTAAAGTTGGGAGTGAAAAGTACACTTTTCTGAACGACGGCGATTTTGAAACTTGTTTTTCTTGGAACGTTTTCGTGCCTGCGTGAACGTTTTTGTGCCTGTGTGAACGTTTTCGTGCCTGCGTGAATAAATTAGGAGACTTCCTCGTACCGGTCCTGTGGTGCGCTATAAAACTAGCCTAAACTAGGACTGTTTTGAGTAACATTTCATTAAATGGCGATTATTTTGGATGATAAAAATTCTTCGTGCACATATTTTAAGTGCAGCAACTAAAATGTCCAAGAACACGATTTATGAGCGGACGTGAAGGTCAGGTAGGCACACGTATTTAATGCTCTGAATAGCAATAACAAAATGGCATTGTCTGTTTTATTCAGGATAATTCAACATATAAATATGTTGACTTGGGCGGCTCCTATGTGGGTCCGACGCAGAACAGGATTCTTCGCCTGGCGAAAGAATTTAACATCCAGACCTATAAGATACATGCACAGGGGGATTTCGCCTTTTATTTTCGCGTAAGTTGAGCATTATTTTCATGCTCAGTGGATGAAGGGCAACCTTTTTATTGCGACGTGACTTGAACAAAAAGATCGTTGTATCCGGTGTAACAGGCTATCTTACCCCCTGTACAGCTTTCCCCGAGGAGAGGGCTGGGCTAGACTAGTATATTTAACCCCCTCCCCACCCACGAATTTTTTTGCGTGTAAAGGTATTGTGATAATATTTGTTCTTGTGAATAAATGGACTCAATTAAACTGTGTAAAACTATCTTAAAACTACTTTATCGACTAAATTCAGCGTAATTCAAACAAAAATAAATAAGCATCCATGATCAGAAAGTACTTTGCTTTTTTCTTACTATCCTTTTTAGCATTTTTAGAGAGATAGGTGGAGACTTCTGATCGCTAAGATTATCATAAAAAACGTCCGAATTATCCGAGAAACGCTTTGTTGTACGTTTAACTTTATTTTCCGTTAAGAAAGTGATACCAGGTGGTGAAAAAGTCTCCGGTTTTTACTTACAGTCAAAATTAAAAACAAAAGAGGTGTGGATTCGTTTCACTTCAATACAGCGGCGATATATTTTCAATGGTAAATGCAACGGGGATTAAACAGTTAGATTAACCTTTTTTACTAATTTTGATGATCACAGAGTGCCTTTGAAAGAAAAAAACCGGAAAATTGCGGGGGGGGGGGGACCGGGGGTTGGGGAGGAAGCTAACCAGGGTGTGGGGAGGATGAACAGGTAGGCAAACAATACCAGGTCGTGGTGGGGGTAGATAGACTGGTATAGCTTCCCCCCTCCCCGGGGGGGGGGGAGAGAGCCTAGTCTATCTCCCCCTCCCTCGGGGGAACTGTACACGGGCAAGATCTACTGTTACACCGGTGTCGTTTCAGGAAAAAGCGGATATGACTGTGGATATTTTGTCGTCACCCCTTTATGCCGTATGCGACGTCGTTATCATGCAGTTGGGCTTCATATAATTCTGGTCTATTTAGTGAATTTGGATCAAGCGGCGCTGACTTTCTAGCAAAAACTTTAACTGTCACTTCCTTTTTTGTAATTTGTATTGGCAACAAGTGGCTGTTATCTATGTAAAAACGCATAGATAACGCATAGATAACGCAAAGCGACGAGGAAGAATCTTGAAATAAGCAGATATGTTTAGTGTTACAGTGTTATAAAGTTTATCGTGAACTATTACCCGAGGAGGGATTGGGGGTGGGGGTGTTGACCCCAGTTAATTGTAATATATATATATATAACCACCACCCCCCCCCCCCCACGACACCATCTTCCCCCTCCTCTTTGGCTTATAACTCCCCTTTTGGTGCTTCCATTTTATTGCAAAGTCGCCAGAATGTTGTTATTTTGTTTTCTTACGTTTTTCTAGTATCTGTGTTATTTTTTAAATTAGATCACATTTCATGGTGAGCCTGCTCAGACTGAAACCCTGTTATTTAGAGGTGCAGAAAAAAGTTTATGTTCCTCGATAACGTTGAAATTTGATTATTTAACCTTTTGTATTGTGTAGAAAATAAATTTATGGCTTTATTCAAGAGCTTTTAAAACTGAAAACTTGATCTTAATTAATTGCGAAGTGATTTTTGTGTCTCATTGACTGCCCTGCAGGATTTGCGTCCAGAACTGTTACCCTATTTTTTCCCGTCCACGCCTACAGATGAAAAGGTCGTTTATTTTAGAAAAGATGCGTGCGCTTTCAAGACTCTCTGCCGAGGTACACGAATCCGCTCATATGGCTGGATATGAACCATCTGATGCGCACCATGGATCAACGCCTCGAGGAGGTTTGTTAAAAAAAAAACAACAACAAAAAATGGAAAATTCAAAAGACAAAAAAAAAAAAAAAAACATTATTGTGATCTGAGGGTGTTGCTTGGATCTCGAGTAAGCGCTTTTGAATTTGAGTGCTCTACTTTTTTTACTTTTCACGAAATAGGTCTTGAAATAACTTCAGAAAATGGACCAAAAAGAATTTAGAGCAAACAGAAGGCTATAAGTGATGTGGTTCTTGTTTAGACTACGAGGTGTCGTCAGCGATCGTTAATCCGTCTATAAATGATGTGATTTTTGTTTTGACCGCCAGGTGTCGCCAACGATCGCTAAGGAGTCTATAAATGATATTTTTTTGGCCCCTAGGTGTCGCTAGCGGCGCCTTGGGAGTGCCCGCATGCGGAGGAGTGGGATAACACCACCGTGAAGGAATTCCTCGACCAGATATGCTGGACTACGTAAGTCGAGCAAATCCACGACAGACAGGTCCTGCGCCAGAACGCCTACGATGTAACGTCCGTCGTCAGAACGTCTACAATGTAACGTCCGTCGTCAGAACGTCTACAATGTAACGTCCGTCGTCAGAACGTCTACGATGTAACGTCCGTCGTCAGAACGCCTACGATGTAACGTCCGTCGTCAGAACGTCTACGTTGTAACGTCCGTCGCCAGAACGCCTACGATGTAACGTCCGTCGTCAGAACGCCTACGATGTAACGTCCGTCGTCAGAACGTCTACGTTGTAACGTCCGTCGTCAGAACGTCTACGATGTAACGTCCGTTGTCAGAACGTCTACAATGTAGCGTCCGTCGTCAGAACGTCTACGATGTAACGTCCGTCGTCAGAACGTCTACGTTGTAACGTCCGTCCGTCTGTCCGTCGTCAGAACTGTACGATTTAACGTCCGTTGTCAGAACGTCCTTGACGCCAGAACGTCATGTCCGTCCGAAAGAAGTTTTGAAGACAGATTTAATGTCAGTACGATTTATTATTCGCATAGCTAGATTTACTGCGGCTAGATTTATTAGATTTACTGCAGTTAGATTTATTTGATTTACCGCGTACCTGGCTTAACCCCACTACATTTTTTTCGGGACATTCATTGCACAATGTGACTCGCTTTCGCACATGGTGAATCCACCAATAAACATTCCCTTCCATTCAAGGTAAAAAAAGATATAAAAAAGTGATGAAAATTGTGCAAATATAGAGCTACAATATACAGTCGGACCTCGTTAATTCGACATTCGATGTCGAGATAGCGGGGTGTCGAGATAAGCGAGTTCTTGAAATAAAACGACAATTATTTTAAAGTGATGATTTTTTTTTTCTTTTTGTTTTCATAGGCTTCATAGGCTGTCCTTATTCTTTATTCACATCGAAGTATTATTTCCGTCGCAATTTTAGCTTTTTTCACTCTTCTTTCAATGTTTTGTAATGCTCGGTATTTCACATCCAGGGACATGTGCCTTACGTTTTTTTTTTTTGATTTTTCGTCGAATCATCTTTATTTTACAAACTCAAGTTTGAAACAACGTTTAGTCCACTAACAATTAGCAAACACTGGTTAGCGTGAACAAAAGGACTTATCTGCTACACATAGGCATGCACTGGGCTACTTAATTGTTTACACAAGGAGGGGTGTTTACAGTCATTTAGGGAGTTCATACTGCACTACAGCGTATGCAGATAAAGTCTGCTATAGGATATGGAGGAATGAAGAATTAGCAAACACTGGCTAGGGTGAACAAAAGGGCTTATCTGCTACACAGAGGCATGCACTGGGCTACTTGTTTACACAAGGAGGGATGTGTCGTTTACTGTGGGTACATACAGCTGACTGTAACAAGTAAAATTTGGATACTGCATAAATGCATTATGATATCCTGTGCGAAATTCGTGGTGTATGAGTAGGCTATTTCATACAAAAAGTTCTATATGAGGGCATTATAGCTAGGTTAATTTATGTCGAGATAAAAAAATGTCGACATATCCGAGCTTTTTATCATACAAATAGACGGGACTGAAAAAAAACGTCGAATTAACCGAAATGTCGAGATATCCGATGTCGACATAAGTGGGTCCGACTGTATTTCTATTTTTCATTTTGTTGAAGGGCTGCCAAGGATTTCGGGCGG
This sequence comes from Protula sp. h YS-2021, assembly GCA_949752745.1. Classification (NCBI taxonomy): domain Eukaryota; kingdom Metazoa; phylum Annelida; class Polychaeta; order Sabellida; family Serpulidae; genus Protula; species Protula sp. h YS-2021. The sequence goes on from OX457034.1 coordinate 4,569,465, forward strand.
TGTTTTGTCAGCCTGAACGTGGCTGTCGAGCCTGCCGAGGTCAGTCTGCTCTGGTTCCTCTGGTACATAAAGAACTGCGGCGGCGTGAAACGGATATGGGATGTGGAGGACGGAGCCCAGGTGAGTCCCTCCCCTCCCCCCCCCCCCCCCCGCCCCGCGGTACCTCGTGAGTTGGGTCGGCGTGAAACGGATATGGGATGTGGAGGACGGAGCCCAGGTGAGTCCCTCCCCTCCCCCCCCCCCCCGCCCCGCGGTACCTCGTGAGTTGGGTCGGCGTGAAACGGATATGGGATGTGGAGGACGGAGCCCAGGTGAGTCCCTCCCCTCCCCCCCCCCCGCCCCGCGGTACCTCGTGAGTGGGTCGGCGTGAAACGGATATGGGATGTGGAGGAATGAGCCCATATGAGCTCAACCCCACCCCACCCCCCCCCCCCCTCCCCGCAGCACTCCATGAGCTTCGGCGGCGTGAAACGAAGAGGATGGAGCCCAGGTTAAAGTAACATTTCAGTGTTTTATTCTTCTGTAGCGTAAATGCTAGTAAATTCCACCCACGGTCAATTCGAACCGTGGAACTTCGTTCTCAGTTTGGTACTGACAGACTGATTGATTGATTGATTGATTGAAGAATCGGGCATTGAAACCTTCGGCTTGCTAAGCGGGATTAATTAAAGAGCGATAACTGTAGATGCATTTAAAATTGATCCAGATGCCAATTTGGTGTTTTGTTTGTCATTAAAGGAAAGGAAGTTTATCGGAGGCTCGATGGGGATCAGTGAAGCCATGGCGGAGAGACTGGGAGGCAAGTTACACCCCTCCTCCCTCCCCATATTGAAAATATTTTCAAACAACAGCGGCTCTAGTTTTTATGGTGTTTTTGTTTCTGATGTTGCTCAACTACATGTAAGGTCTGAGGGCGGGGTTGAGTGTAACGCTGGCACGTGAGAGCTGACCTTCACCTACTCTAACGCTGGCACGTGATCGCTGACCTTCCCCTGCTCTAACGCTGGCACGTGATAGTTGACTTTCACCTGCTGTAACGCTGGCACGTGATCGCTGACCTTCCCCTGCTCTAACGCTGGCACGTGATCACTGACCTTCACCTAGTCTAACGCTGGCACGTGATCGCTGACCTTCACCTGCTGTAACGCTGGCACGTGATCGCTGACCTTCCCCTGCTCTAACGCTGGCACGTGATCACTGACCTTCACCTAGTCTAACGCTCGCACGTGATCGCTGACGTCCCGCTGCACTAACGCTGGCACGTGATCGCTGACCTTCACCTGCTCTAACGCTGGCACGTGATCGCTGACCTTCACCTGCTGTAACGCTGGCACGTGATCGCTGACCTTCACCTGCTCTAACGCTGGCACGTGATCGCTGACCTTCACCTGCTGTAACGCTGGCACGTGATCGCTGACCTTCACCTGCTCTAACGCTGGCACGTGATCGCTGACCTTCACCTGCTCTAACGCTGGCACGTGATCGTTGACCTTCACCTGCTCTAACGCTGGCACGTGATCGTTGACCTTCACCTGCTCTAGCTCTGGCACGTGGTTGTTGAGTTAGAGCAGGTGGAACCTCATCGCTGACCTTCACCTGCTGTAACGCGGGCACGTGATCGCTGACCTCCTGTGCTGTAACGCTGGCACGTGATCGTTGACCTTCGCCTGCTCTAACTCTGGCACGTGATCGCTGACCTTCACCTGGTGTAACGCTGCCTCGTGATCGTTGACCTTCCTCTGCTCTAACGCTGGCACGCGATCGCTGACCTTCGCCTGCTCTAACGCTGGCACGTGATCGTTGACTTTCACCTACTCTAACGCTGGCACGTGATCGTTGATCTTCGCCTGCTCTAACGCTAGCATGTGACTATTTACCACATACACTAACCCTGGCATTTGACTTGTGACCTTCACCTACACTAACCCTGGCATGTGACTTGTGACCTTCACCTACGCCAACAGTGGCACGTGACTACTCATCTTCACCTACAACAACCCTGGCACGTGACTAGTGACCTTCACCTACACTCTCGCTGATACATGACTACTGACCTTCACCTACACTAATCCCGGCATTTGACTTGTGACCTTTACCTGCACTAACCCTGGCATTTGACTTGTAACCTTTACCTACACTAACCCTGGCATTTGACTTGTGACCTTTACCTACACTAACCCTGGCATGTGACTTGTGACTTCACCTACACTAACCCTGGCATGTGACTTGTGACCTTTACCTACACCCTGGCATTTGACTTGTGACCTTTACCTGCACTAACCCTGGCATTTGACTTGTGACCTTTACCTACACTAACCCTGGCATTTGACTTGTGACCTTTACCTACACTAACCCTGGCATTTGACTTGTGACCTTTACCTACACCCTGGCATTTGACTTGTGACCTTTACCTACACTAACCCTGGCATTTGACTTGTGACCTTTACCTACACCCTGGCATTTGACTTGTGACCTTTACCTACACTAACCCTGGCATGTGACTTGTGACTTCACCCACACTAACCCTGGCATGTGACTTGTGACCTTTACCTACACCCTGGCATTTGACTTGTGACCTTTACCTGCACTAACCCTGGCATTTGACTTGTAACCTTTACCTACACTAACCCTGGCATTTGACTTGTGACCTTTACCTACACTAACCCTGGCATTTGACTTGTGACCTTTACCTACACTAACCCTGGCATGTGACTTGTGACCTCCATACGGCAACGAGACATTGTAAACAACTCATGTTGACCAACACTTAATTATCAAGAATTCTAGTTGTGGTAAGCAGACCGTTGTATCGTGCGTGGGTTGTTGTGATGCCACAAGAGCGAGACTTAGGACTGTGCTATATAAGGTTATTTTTAATGAGTTGTTTAGTTTGTTTTTATTCTATGTCGAGAGAGTATTGCTTTGCGTATAAGTGCTGTTTCTTGTGCTACATGAAGCCGTGTGTGTTTGTAGATAGCGTGAAGCTGAACAGTCCCGTTCATAAAGTAACGCAGGATGAGAAGGGTGTCGTGGTGGAGACCACGGACGGGAAGACCTACAAGGTAATGTCGCTCTTATGCAGACGGGAAAAAGGACGGGAAGGACGGGAAGACCTACAAGGTAATGTCGCTCTTATGCAGACGGGAAAAAGGACGGGAAGGACGGGAAGACCTACAAGGTAATGTCGCTCTTATGCAGACGGGAAAAAGGACGGGATGGACGGGAAGACCTACAAGGTAATGTCGCTCTTATGCGGACGGGAAAAAGGACGGGAAGGACGGGGAGACCTACAAGGTAATGTCGCTCTTATGCAGACGGGAAAAAGGACGGGAAGGACGGGAAGACCTACAAGGTAATGTCGCTCTTATGCGGACGGAAAAAAGGACGGGAAGACCTACAAGGTAATGTCGCTCTTATGCAGACGGGAAAAAGGACGGGATGGACGGGAAGACCTACAAGGTAATGTCGCTCTTATGCGGACGGGAAAAAGGACGGGAAGGACGGGAAGACCTACAAGGTAATGTCGCTCTTATGCGGACGGGAAAAAGGACGGGAAGACCTACAAGGTAATGTCGCTCTTATGCAGACGGGAAAAAGGACGGGAAGACCTACAAGGTAATGTCGCTCTTATGCGGACGGGAAAAAGGACGGGAAGACCTACAAGGTAATGTCGCTCTTATGCAGACGGGAAAAAGGACGGGATGGACGGGAAGACCTACAAGGTAATGTCGCTCTTATGCGGACGGGAAAAAGGACGGGAAGGACGGGAAGACCTACAAGGTAATGTCGCTCTTATGCAGACGGGAAAAAGGACGGGAAGGACGGGAAGATCTACAAGGTAATGTCGCTCTTATGCAGACGGGAAAAAGGACGGGAAGGACGGGAAGACCTACAAGGTAATGTCGCTCTTATGCGGACGGGAAAAAGGACGGGAAGGACGGGAAGACCTACAAGGTAATGTCGCTCTTATCCAGACGCCAGGAAAGACAAGCGGCTGTCCTCTCGTATCTCTTTGAAACGATCTGATTTCAGAGGCTCTGGCAGTGGGCGGAGCCCGAGCAATCTATGGGTGGGGTTTTCGTGTGATCAGATGGCTGTCACGCCATTCGCATGAAAAGGAGTCATTTCAAAACGTAATAAATGATCGTTTTCTTTCAAAGTTTTATGAGAGTAAACAGAGAGCAAAATAAGGAATTTTGACTTCTGGACAACACAGTTAGTTTAGAAAAGAACGAAAAATGACGTTTCCGTACGGCAGGGGAGGTACGTAGTGATGGCGATTGGCCCGCCGCTGCAGATGAAGATCACATACGAGCCGCCCCTGCCCTCCCTCCGCGCCCAGCTCCTGCAACGCCTGCCCATGGGCTCGTGCATTAAGAACCACGTCTGGTATCGGAAGCCGTTCTGGAGAGAAAATGGTACGATTTTTTTGGAAGGGGGAGGGCGGTGGCGGTGGGAGTCGTGAAGAAGGCACTTAAATTGTTCAGACCTTTTGTCCCTGGCGTGGCTTAAGCTTCAGGATGGTCAAAAGCTTCGTCAGTAACCCAGACGACCCTTGATGTATTTATTTATTTAGTTTTTGGTGGGGGAGGCGGGGATGGGGGAAGGGGTCGTGAAGACAGCACGAAAACTTTTCAGACTTTTTGTATCTGGCGTAGTGAATACCTCAGAATTGCATCACAACCTTCTTCAGCGGTGGAACCCCCATCCCCCACCCCGACCCCTCTCCCCCCTACTTTATGCCTGTGACCTTGGTTTAACAGTATGAATGTCCCATTTCTGCGGATATTAAATAAGTCAAACGCTCGATTTGTTTATTTTTTATATCGAACACAGTCTACTGACAGCTGTTCATTTTGTCATTATCGGATAAATATTGCAAAACTTGGAATTTTCCAAAGGCACTTGAACGTATTTTTGTATTTAAAATTGATGAATTTACAAAAAGAGAAAGGTACCTTTGCCAAATGTTGCATGACTAACTTGATCGTGTTTGCGATTAGCACCGCACTCGTTCTACCTTAAACAGGGTTTAACGGCTTCTGCATGTCGGCCGATGGCGTGGAACCGGTCGGTAACACCATCGACGATGGTCGCCCTGACGACGGCCTCAGCAGCATCGTCGGGTTTGCTTTACGTTCTTGCTATTTAGAAATTTTTTAGTTTGTTTATTCTCACGTGTGTTTTTTAACCCAGCCGACTTTGTCGGACTGGGTTAGTCGTATCACTATAGGGGGCTTGAATGTATGCACGTATGTTAAACCTTTTCTTTAAAATGCTACTCCTACAGTTTTGCTCCAATCGTTTTGATATTACGCAGGAATGTTCCCTGGGTGGTCCCCCACCTGGGTATTACTGTTTTCGACGATTGACGAAAAACCTACAAAATGGCGGCACTTTTTGTGCCTGTTTCGACCCATTTTATGCTACTCCTCCTACAGTTTTACTCCAGTCGTTTAGATGCTACGCAGGGATGTTCCCCAGGGTTTCGTCTACCAAGCTATTATTGTTTTTCGCGGTTCGCCAAAAACTGCCGAAATGGCGGAACTTTGAAGTTTGGCAAAAACCTGGAATAATTGGTAGTAAATAACTGAATTGTCAAATCATTAATTTCTCTCTGTCTTTTTCAAATAGTTATAAAATTTTAGTCGAAAGTTTCTTAGGTCCTTCTCCACCTGGAGTTTTGTTTTTTTTTTCGCAAATGACAAAAAAATGCCGAAATGGTGGAATTTTAAAAATTTTGTAAAATTGTGTAAATACGTGAATCGTCAAAACCCAACCTCTCCAACATCCCTTTTCGGATAGCTTCCAGCCGGGAAAACTCGTTTGTGTGTATTAAAATTAATATGAAAAAGTCACGTTCAGAAACAAAGTTCTTCATTTTTTTGCCTAACAAGTATTCATTTCAGAGCTTTCTCTGTTTCCTTGTTTGGTAACTCGGCTGGGTCATGTCCGTGGACATACTTGTTTTTTTTTTCACTTTCCTAGGCTTCATTGTTGTTAATCATTAGTTGTGCTTTGTGAATTAGTAGATTGAAAGTGTCATTGTAGACCAAATTACCACGCGCGTAGCATCATTGTAGACCATGGTATCACGCGCGTAGCATCACTGTAGACCAGATTACCACCCGCGTGGCATCATCGTGGACGAATTTATCAAGTCCGTAGCATCACTGTAGACCAAATTATCACGCGGGTAGCATCATTGTAGACCATGGTATCACGCGCGTAGCATCATTGTAGACCACATTATCATGCGCGTAGCATCGTCGTGGACCAATTGTCACGCGCGTGGCATCATTGTGGAATAGATTATCACCATATGTGAAGTATAAGGCTTACGGATTATGTGAAAACAAATAGAGATAAGTAGAGATTGCCTGTGTTTTTAGGTTCTATTCCTGGCCTTTGCAAAAAAAGATTTTTTTTTATTTCAGTTTTATTTTGGGTGACCAGGCTAGAAAATTAACGGTGCTGAGCAAGGAGGAGAGGAAACAGTTGACGTGTGACTATTACAGTCGATTGTTTGACTCGAAGGAAGCGTTCAATGTGAGACTTTGTTTTACATAAGTAAGCCGCGTATCCCCTTACAAAAGTAAGCCGCGTATCCCCTTACAAAAGTAAGCCGCGTATCCCCTTACAAAAGTAAGCTGCGTATCCCTTTACAAAAGTAAGCCGCGTATCCCTTTACAAAAGTAAGCCGCATGTCCCGTCCGAGGCCAATGGCTCTGCTGAGTGTCGCAAGAATAGGTCTTCGGGGCGGATTATCTTGTTAAAGCTTTTACGATATAGATACACAAAGAAAAGGTGCATTTAAACTTTAGTCTGCCTGGTTTGGTACACGCACCCTTTTCCTACTCATAAGGTACTTCTATATCCAAGCTTTGTGTAAATGTATTTACAATGCAGTCACAATTGCAGTTTGTTTGTTGCGTCGATTTTGATTGGTCTGTTGCAGCCTGTATATTACGAGGACTTTGATTGGCTGTCGGAGGAGTACTCCGGGGGTTGTTACACGGCTGTATATCCTCCCGGCGTCATGACCAGATACGGCAGGTTTGTGCGGGGCCTTGAACGAGCGCATCTCGTACAGCTGACACGTGCCACTGCACGCCTGCTCTCATGTCGTGTCTCACTTATAGCTGGTTTGAATGAGCGCATCTCATACAGCTGACACGTGCCACTGCACGCCTGCTCTCATGTCGTGTCTCACTTATAGCTGGTTTGAATGAGCGCATCTCGTACAGCTGACACGTGCCACTGCACGCCTGCTCTCATGTCGTGTCTCACTTATAGCTGGTTTGAATGAGCGCATCTCATACAGCTGACACGTGCCACTGCACGCCTGCTCTCATGTCGTGTCTCACTTATAGCTGGTTTGAATGAGCGCATCTCGTACAGCTGACACGTGCCACTGCACGCCTGCTCTCATGTCGTGTCTCACTTATAGCTGGTTTGAATGAGCGCATCTCATACAGCTGACACGTGCCACTGCACGCCTGCTCTCATGTCGTGTCTCACTTATAGCTGGTTTGAATGAGCGCATCTCATACAGCTGACACGTGCCACTGCACGCCTGCTCTCATGTCGTGTCTCACTTATAGCTGGTTTGAATGAGCGCATCTCATACAGCTGACACGTGCCACTGCACACCTGCTCTCATGTCGTGTCTCACTTATAGCTGGTTTGAATGAGCGCATCTCATACAGCTGACACGTGCCACTGCACGCCTGCTCTCATGTCGTGTCTCACTTATAGCTGGTTTGTTCCCGACCTTGAACGAGGGCATCTCGTGTAGTTGGCACGTGCCACTGCATGTTTTATACGCATACCTTTCAGCTGCAGGAGATTTCGAAATTTTTCAAGCAGGTTGAACATATTCAATCCTAAATTTGTACTTAAAAATGTACATTTGCTAAGTTGGCATTTTATACAGTATATTTGTAGCGTCAGAGAGTACACTTTCCCATTTATATTTTTTAGTATTTGTTTGTGACGTCAGCGTACATTTCGTCATTGCGTTTTATGTGACGTGACGTCACAGTACATTTTCCCACTGAGTGGTCAATCGATTATACTGCCGTTTTTTTTTGACGCGGCAGAGAGCTGAGGAGGGCCGTGGGGCGCATGTACTTCGCGGGCACCGAGACGGCGACGGAGTGGACGGGCTACATGGACGGGGCGGTGCAGGCAGGGGAGCGAGCAGCGCGGGAGGTGCTACACGCCGAGGGTCGTGTGGTCGCTGAGGAGGTGTGGCAGGACGAGCCTGAGAGCGAGGTGCGTGGAGGGTGGGGGGTGGGGGAGGGGGGAGCGGGCCGCGCGGGAGGTGCTACACGCCGAGGGTCGTGTGGTCGCTGAGGAGGTGTGGCAGGACGAGCCTGAGAGCGAGGTGCTGGAGGGTGGGGGAGGGGGGAGCGGGCCGCGCGGGAGGTGCTACACGCCGAGGGCCGTGTGGTCGCTGAGGAGGTGTGGCAGGACGAGCCTGAGAGCGAGGTGCTGGAGGGTGGGGGAGGGGGGAGCGGGCCGCGCGGGAGGTGCTACACGCCGAGGGCCGTGTGGTCGCTGAGGAGGTGTGGCAGGACGAGCCTGAGAGCGAGGTGCGTGGAGGGTGGGGGGTGGGGGAGGGGGGAGCGGGCCGCGCGGGAGGTGCTACACGCCGAGGGTCGTGTGTGGTGTGGCAGGGCGAGCCTTAGAGCGAGGTGTGTGCGGGGCGGGGGGGGGGGGGGCAGGCGGGGGTCGGGCAGCGCGGGAGGTGCTATACGCCGAGGGTCGTGTTGGGTGTGGCAGGACGAGCCTTAGAGCGAGGTGCGTGCGGGGGAGGGAAGGCGGGGTGAGGGGCGGGGGAGCGGGAGAGCGGGGGGGGGGTGGCGGCGGGGGAGGTGGGGGAGCAGGCCGCGCGGGAGGTGCTACACGCCGAGGGTCGTGTGGTCGCTGAGGAGGTGTGGCAGGACGAGCCAGAGAGCGAGGTGCGTGGAGGGGGTGGGGTGGGGGGAGGGGGGAGCGGGCCGCGCGGGAGGTGCGACACGCCGAGGGTCGTGTGGTCGCTGAGGAGGTGTGGCAGGACGAGCCTGAGAGCGAGGTGCGTGCGGGGGGGGGGGGGAGGTGGGGGAGCGGGCCGAGCCAGAGAGCGAGGTGCGTGGAGGGGTGTGGGAGGGGGAGGGGAGCGGGCCGCGCGGTAAGTGCTACACGCCGAGGGTCGTGTGGTCGCTGAGGAGGTGTGGCAGGATAAGCCGGAGAGCGAGGTGCGTGTGGGGTGTGGGAGGGGGAGGGGAGCGGGCCGCGCGGTAAGTGCTACACGTCGAGGGTCGTGTGGTCGCTGAGGAGGTGTGGCAGGATAAGCCTGAGAGCGAGGTGCGTGGGGGGAGGGGGAGGCGGGGTGGGGGGGGGGGAGCCTGCTGCGCATGAGAGTCTCAGAACGAGGTGTGTGCTGGGGGGGGGGGGGGGCGGCCGCGATGGAGGGTCGTGTGGGGTGTGGCAGGACGGGTGTGAGAGTTGTCGTGGCGTCTGGTAGTGATAGGAGGGCTGGTGGGAGGTCGCAGTGACAGAAAAAGCCTCACAGTTTACAGCTTATTCAAATATTCAACACAGACTATTTACTTACGTACTACTCTAAGGCATTTAGGTACTTAGTTATCAGTCTAGACAATTCAAAATGAAATACATAAAATTGTTGCATGGGCTTTGTTTCTAGGACTGCCCAGCGGTACAGTTTGAGTACTCTGTGAGGGAGAGGCTAGCTCCTACAGTGGGTCAGGCTCTGCTGTTACTGGGCGCGGGAGGCCTAGCCACTGCACTTGTCGTGGCCTTGGCCAAATGGAACGAACTTAGTTTATGGTCAAGGGCATCTCTGTTTGTGAAATTTTGGCGGGAAAGTTAAGCACAGGACATACCGTTTGTGACACATTATACTTTTGAAGTTGCTTTGACCTGTTTATTTTCTTCAAAAGAAATTCAGGTGCGATAAATTCTTCCCGGTGTTTATCTTTTGTTCGGCAGGAGCTTCTAAGTTAAGGGAAAGGCAGCTCGTGATTTAGGGATTCCCTTTAATGCACGCGATAAATACAGTAACTCTGAGTGTACCTCACAAGCTGTGGTAAAAGTCTAACAATTTGGTACTGTTAATGCTGGAGTATAAATTTGACAGTTTCGTACAGTTGATGATGGTGTAAAAGTCTAACAGTTTGGTGCAGTTAATTCTGTAGTAAAATTTAACAGTTGGGCGCAGTTAATGCTGTTGTAAAATTTAACAGTTTGGTGCAGTTAATGCTGGCGTAAAAATTTAACAACAGTTGTACGAGGCTCACCCTTCGGTACAGTTGATGCTGCCGTAATTTGTTTGTTCCCGTTTGTGGATCTGTTTTCAACAGTTGCAACTTGTGACAGCTCTTTTGAAAGTTTTCCTCAGAACTTTCCATGTGAGGTTTCTTTGGCGTATTTCAAGATTTAGGGGTGAACATGAGGCACTTGATGTGGTACATGGCTACAAAAATATGCATGTATGTGTGTGTTACACAGACTCACTAAGCCAAGCATTTTTTTTTTTGGGGGGGGGGGAGGGGGCGCACAATTTAGTTTTGCGTATAGGTATATGGATGTTTCTTGATTTAAATGAAGAATTTTGTTGGGACTGTAGTAAAATGCTACAGTTGATACTTTTGCAAATTTTTTGCATTTTCGGGTGGATTTGGAGTCGTTTTAGAGTCTAACAATTTGGTACATTTGGTGTGATTGTAAAAGTGTAACATTTAGTACAGTTGAAATTGTTAAACAACCAGTTTACAAGCTCGATGCATTGTTTACAACATACAAACGGCACAGAGCGTATTTGCTAGGGGCATTTGTAAGTACTCAAGGCCATGACGCAAGCCAGTGACGTAGACAATGACGTAAACCAGTGACATAGGCCATGACGCAAACCAGTGACGTAGGCGATGACGTAAGCCAGTGACGTAGGCAATGACGTAAGCCAGTGACGTAGTGCGCATCAACGAAGTACTGGTTGATTGACAACATGACACGTATTCGTTAATCTAAGTTCTTGTAGCTCTGGTAAATGCACCAAAAATTATGATATAGTTAGCAGGGTGGCATGCAGTTTTTCTCACCCTAGGGATTGAATGTTACACAAGGTGAAACTTGGTTCTGGATGATTGACAACATGGCGCGTTAATCTAAGCCCTTGTGGCTCGGGAGAAGCTTGGTAGAGCTGATATTGAGGTAAAATTTCAGCAGTTTAGGGAGGAATTGGAGCTGTAGGAATAGCCTCGAACTTTAGTGCAGTTTTGTGCTGTTGGTAATATCTGTCACTTCGGTACAGTTGATGCTGTTGGTAATATCTGTCACTTCGGTACAGTTGATGCTGTTGGTAATATCTATCACTTCGGTACAGTTGATGCTGTTGGTAATATCTGTCAAATTTTCAATCTGAGGTTCTTTGGTGTATTTCAAGATTTAGGGGGTTAATATGAGGAGCTTGATGCGGTACATGACTATATATATATTGCTTCCTCGTTATCTCGAAGCTGATAGGACCGGCCGTTTTCCTGCGAGATAACCGGCCTTCGAGATAAGCTGGGATGGGGGTTTGGGAAATTATTTCTGTTGTTAACTAGGGAGGTGTTGATTGTTTGTGTTTATTGTGTTACGTTTATAGCTGTGGCATGGTAAAGCTGCTGTAACTTCTTTTTTTAGCGTAATTCTGATTTCTAGAAATTAAAATAATGAAATTTCATGACTTTTTATTCAGAACGATGACTCATTTAATTTACAAATCAAACAAAATTGGCATGGCGCAGTTTTTTACGCTCCGGTTCAAATGGCGAGCCTTGATAAGCATCAAAAATGCTTTGTTTTTAGTCCAGTTAGACAAAGTGTTCAATTTGATATCAAGTTCCTGAACAATTTTTGTTTTCGATTTTACACCCTGTTCTACCTTCAATATAGCTTTGTACTTAAACTCAACAGATTTTATATCCAGTTTTCGTTTTACACCTTTTTTAATTTCCATTTTAAAAATTATCCTTTGCTGAGTTTTTGCCAGTTTAACCAGTTTGAATTCAGTTGGTGACCGAGGAACAATTTGTACTCACTTTTTAAGCTCCGGAGTTGAGCATGTCAGCGGTATTACAATAGTCCTCTGTTTCTTATCGCATTTAGTAAGTCATTTAGAACCTCAGTAATGGCTGTCTTGCAACTGTGCTTTTCTCCGGAGTTGAGAATGTCAGTTCAAATCGCATTTAAAAACAATTTCTAATTCCATTTTGTAATTATATAGCTCAATATACATTGTGGCAAATCCTTGAAAAAGCACTCCTCTTCTTTTTACAAAACAACTGACTGCCGTTTTTATTGCAATTAGGCCTTCAAAGTGTAGCATTTCTCTTTGTTGGCTCCTTTAGAAACATCTAACATGAATGAATGAGACCGAGATTAACGTACCATGAGATAATCATAGCGATTTAAGTCCCTTTGCTTTTGTTTGAAAGGCCTTTTTAATCAAATTCAACAATTAAAATTTTTTGCTCTTGGGGAAAAAAGGTTCGAGATAACCGGGGAACCAACTTCGAGATAACCGGGGATTTTAAGACTTAGATAAAAAAAATCGGGACTCTGATAAAGGTTCGAGATATCCGGAACTTTGAGATATCAGAGTTCGAGATAACGAGGGGGCGCTATATAATTTATATATATAATTTTGTGACATTTGTGGTACGACCCCACCCATGTTTAGGTGACAGTCTTGCTGGATCCAGTTAACTGATTTGTTCCAACAAGCTTTCAAATGTGACGTACATGATCCATTTCTGCAGTAAAATATAAATACAGTGAATGCCGTTCTTTCTTGACTACCACCAACCCACAAACTTTTTATTCCGGACTTTTTGTCAGTGCTTTTATATATATATATATATATATATATATATATATATATATATATATATATATATATATATATATATATATATATATATATATATATATATATATATATATATCTGTGCGTGTATCTTAAAGCGGGTGGGGTGGGGGAGTTTTACGTGTAATTGGATATTTCCTTTCGAAATCGATTCCATGTCCACGTTTATAACATGTCAACAAGGCGCGTCAACCGGGCTATGTTCGATGTTCATGCCTCTGCATGACCACGGCGACGAACGCGGCTTTTTTCGCTGTTTATGGCCCTGCAGGACCACGGCGACGAACGGGGCTTTGTTCGGTGTTTATGCCTCTGCGTGGCCACGGCGACGAACGCGGCTTTTTTCGCTGTTTATGGCCCTGCAGGACCACGGCGACGAACGGGGCTTTGTTCGGTGTTTATGCCTCTGCAAGACCACGGCGACGAACGGGGCTTCGTTCGGTGTTTATGCCTCTGCGTGACCATGGCGACGAACGGGGCTTTGTTCGCTGTTTATGCCTCTGCATGACCACGGCGACGAACGGGGCTTCGTTCGGTGTTTATGCCTCTGCATGACCACGGCGACGAACGCGGCTTTTTTCGCTGTTTATGGCCCTGCAGGACCACGGCGACGAACGGGGCTTTGTTCGGTGTTTATGCCTCTGCAAGACCACGGCGACGAACGGGGCTTCGTTCGGTGTTTATGCCTCTGCGTGGCCACGGCGACGAACGGGGCTTTGTTCGCTGTTTATGCCTCTGCATGACCACGGCGACGAACGGGGCTTCGTTCGGTGTTTATGCCTCTGCATGACCACGGCGACGAACGCGGCTTTTTTCGCTGTTTATGGCCCTGCAGGACCACGGCGACGAACGGGGCTTTGTTCGGTGTTTATGCCTCTGCGTGGCCACGGCGACGAACGCGGCTTTTTTCGCTGTTTATGGCCCTGCAGGACCACGGCGACGAACGGGGCTTTGTTCGGTGTTTATGCCTCTGCAAGACCACGGCGACGAACGGGGCTTCGTTCGGTGTTTATGCCTCTGCATGACCACGGCGACGAACGGGGCTTCGTTCGGTGTTTATGCCTCTGCATGACCACGGCGACGAACGCGGCTTTTTTCGCTGTTTATGCCTCTGCGTGGCCATGGCGACGAACGGGGCTTTGTTCGCTGTTTATGCCTCTGCATGACCACGGCGACGAACGGGGCTTCGTTCGGTGTTTATGCCTCTGCATGACCACGGCGACGAACGGGGCTTCGTTCGGTGTTTATGCCTCTGCATGACCACGGCGACGAACGGGGCTTCGTTCGGTGTTTATGCCTCTGCATGACCACGGCGACGAACGCGGCTTTTTTCGCTGTTTATGCCTCTGCGTGGCCACGGCGACGAACGGGGCTTTGTTCGGTGTTTATGCCTCTGCAAGACCACGGCGACGAACGGGGCTTCGTTCGGTGTTTATGCCTCTGCGTGACCATGGCGACGAACGGGGCTTTGTTCGCTGTTTATGCCTCTGCGTGGCCACGGCGACGAACGCGGCTTTTTTCGCTGTTTATGGCCCTGCAGGACCACGGCGACGAACGGGGCTTTGTTCGCTGTTTATGCCTCTGCGTGACCATGGCGACGAACGGGGCTTTGTTCGCTGTTTATGCCTCTGCAAGACCACGGCGACGAACGGGGCTTCGTTCGGTGTTTATGCCTCTGCATGACCACGGCGACGAACGGGGCTTCGTTCGGTGTTTATGCCTCTGCGTGGCCACGGCGACGAACGGGGCTTTGTTCGCTGTTTATGCCTCTGCGTGGCCACGGCGACGAACGGGGCTTTGTTCGGTGTTTATGCCTCTGCAAGACCACGGCGACGAACGGGGCTTCGTTCGGTGTTTATGCCTCTGCATGACCACGGCGACGAACGGGGCTTTGTTCGCTGTTTATGCCTCTGCGTGGCCACGGCGACGAACGGGGCTTTGTTCGCTGTTTATGCCTCTGCGTGACCATGGCGACGAACGGGGCTTTGTTCGGTGTTTATGCCTCTGCGTGGCCACGGCGACGAACGGGGCTTTGTTCGCTGTTTATGCCTCTGCGTGGCCACGGCGACGAACGGGGCTTTGTTCGGTGTTTATGCCTCTGCAAGACCACGGCGACGAACGGGGCTTCGTTCGGTGTTTATGCCTCTGCGTGACCATGGCGACGAACGGGGCTTTGTTCGCTGTTTATGCCTCTGCGTGACCACGGCGACGAACGGGGCTTTGTTCGCTGTTTATGCCTCTGCGTGACCATGGCGACGAACGGGGCTTTGTTCGGTGTTTATGCCTCTGCGTGACCACGGCGACGAACGGGGCTTTGTTCGCTGTTTATGCCTCTGCGTGACCATGGCGACGAACGGGGCTTTGTTCGGTGTTTATGCCTCTGCGTGGCCACGGCGACGAACGGGGCTTTGTTCGGTGTTTATGCCTCTGCGTGACCATGGCGACGAACGGGGCTTTGTTCGCTGTTTATGCCTCTGCGTGACCACGGCGACGAACGGGGCTTTGTTCGCTGTTTATGCCTCTGCGTGACCATGGCGACGAACGGGGCTTTGTTCGGTGTTTATGCCTCTGCGTGGCCACGGCGACGAACGGGGCTTTGTTCGCTGTTTATGCCTCTGCGTGGCCACGGCGACGAACGGGGCTTTGTTCGGTGTTTATGCCTCTGCAAGACCACGGCGACGAACGGGGCTTCGTTCGGTGTTTATGCCTCTGCATGACCACGGCGACGAACGGGGCTTTGTTCGCTGTTTATGCCTCTGCAAGACCACGGCGACGAACGGGGCTTCGTTCGGTGTTTATGCCTCTGCATGACCACGGCGACGAACGGGGCTTTGTTCGCTGTTTATGCCTCTGCGTGGCCACGGCGACGAACGGGGCTTTGTTCGCTGTTTATGCCTCTGCGTGACCATGGCGACGAACGGGGCTTTGTTCGGTGTTTATGCCTCTGCGTGGCCACGGCGACGAACGGGGCTTTGTTCGCTGTTTATGCCTCTGCATGACCACGGCGACGAACAGCTGGGAGCAATGTCTGTGGACACCCTTTGCAACTTTAATTTCAGTTTCTAACTTTGAATAAAACAAAATCTTTCCTGTTTTGACATTAAGATGCTTTCTTTTCTGGCGTTTGAACTTTAAAGTCCTTCGTATTTATTATTTTATATATTTTAATTTGAGCAAAGAAGATGGCTTAAATCGTAAGTGATTAGTAAAATCACGTCTATTTTTGGTATTTACATTGTGATTGTGGTGAAGGATTCATGTCAAATATACTGTATTTGCAATAAAAATAAAATAGTTTATTTTTACAACCAGTAAACTTTTTTCTGTGATTAGGGGATATCCAATCCAAGTACGTCCGCACGGGGTTTGAAGGGGGGTAGCTAGGACTGTGGGTACGCTGATGGACCTTAATGAGGTGTTGACTTCCTAACTCTCCACATCGCCTCGTGTATGAGGACCTTAATGAGGTACTGATTGTCCTAACTGTCCACATCACCTCGTGTATGAGGACCTTAATGAGGTACTGACTGTCCTAAGTCTCCACATTGCCATGTGTATGAGGACCTTAATGAGGTACTGACTGTCCTAACTCTCCACATCGCCTCGTGTATGAGGACCTTAATGAAGTACTGATTGTCCTAAATCACCACACGGCCTCGTGTATGAAGACCTTAATGAGGTACTGACTGTCTTAACTCTCCACACTGCCTGGTGTATGAGGACCTTAATGAGGTACTGACTGTCCTAACTCTCCACACTGCCTCGTATATGAGGACTTAAATGAGGTACTGATTGTCCTAACTCTCCACATTGCCCTGTGTATGGGAACCTTAATGAGGTACTGATTGTCCTAACTCTCCACATTGCCTCGTGTATGAGGACCTTAATGATTTACTGGCTGTCCTAACTCTTCACATCGCCTCGTGTAGGACGCTGACGAGATACTAACATTTTTGGCATTCTGCGCGAGGAGGCTGACGGGCTGTTGACTGTCCTCAGATTCCACACTGCGTCCCGTACGAGGACGCTGACTGGTTATAAATGTCCACTGTTTTCACACTGCGTCCTGCACGAGGACGCTGACGGGCTGTTGACTGTCCTCAGATTCCACACTGCGTCCCGTACGAGGACGCTGACTGGTTATAAATGTCCACTGTTTTCACACTGCGTCCTGCACGAGGACGCTGACGGGCTGTTGACTGTCCTCAGATTCCACACTGCGTCCCGTACGAGGACGCTGACTGGTTATAAATGTCCACTGTTTTCACACTGCGTCCTGCACGAGGACGCTGACGGGCTGTTGACTGTCCTCAGATTCCACACTGCGTCGCGTACGAGGACGCTGGCGAGCTATTGACTATCATAGGAATCGGCACTGCCTGATGTGTGAGAGAAATGTCCGTGGGCGGCGTCGTCCGAAGAGCCACCGAGGTCTCGAGATAAACCAGTTTCATCTACATTTTCACCTTCCGCATCAGTTTCTTGGGACAATATTTCAACCTGTAAAAAAATTTCTCCCAAAATAATTCTCATCAATAGTTATGGAGCTTCTTGTTCACATATTGGATTTCTTTGATCTTAAGATCAAAGAACGATCCTCAGATATTTTTTATCAGAAAAAACTTGAGAACCATTAAAGATTACGTTTGAAGCCTCCTCTTACGACCATAACAAAATACACACATAGCTTCATTTCACTCGAAGGGAGTCTTGTCGGGAGAGAGGAGGACGTTTATCGAGTCTTCAGTGAGTAAAGAAGGGGGGAGGAGTACTTTGAGTTTTTTGGCCTTCCTTTATTTATGTAGTGGGATGCTATTCAGCTGCTTTCAATAAACATTAAACCAAAAAAAAAAAAAAAACGCGGAACAGATATCCTGAAAACACGACCAAAGAACTACGTATAACAAACGTTTCTAATTTGAAGTATATGCAACGCTGCGCCAAAACGTGGCTCGTCTGTGCGATTAAACAACGTGGAGATACTTTTCCATAGTCATGGTCTATTCATCGTTGGGCCGAAGACATCGCATATAAGCCAGGGGATGTCTGAACAACGTTACTCATTCAACGTCTATACAACATTGTACAAAAGACGTATAAGTTCAGGAGAGTTGCTGTTGAGACCAAAACATGACTCCACTAACAGCTGTTATTTGGAGTCATGTTTTTCACAAAACCAGACATTCGCAAACGGACGTAGTATTTACCGAGATCTGTTGAAAGCTGAACTTGTTCTCTTCAATTTTTTTAACTTACTTTGCTTGAAGGCGTTGAAGTTGTCGTTGAGGGCGGTGGAAAATATTCTTCTGTTGGTGTTGGAAATCCATCCATCCTACTTCGTTGTACGTCGTTTAAGTCTAGCCAGTTATTTAAAAAATGTTGTACCTTTTCAGTTAATCTCACATTTAAAGGGAGCTCATCTTTGTACAATTTACAACATAACATATCGAATGAATTGTTTAACCTAAGCCTAAGACGTTTGGGATCACTTCTTGCCTCGTCTTCGGAACGCATACTGAGAACTGACCTCTGCAATTTTCGTACGGCAAGCAGATATTCAACCGCCTGTGCTGTGAACGTCCATTCAAGAGGGTAGAGTGGCGATGCAACAGCAGTTATTTTTTCAGATGTAATCTGCACCATGCTTTCTATTTTATCTATATTACTGCTGTCAGTACAAGGCCAAGTGTTGAAAACATAAGCTTCAATATTCTTTGAAAAGTTTTCTTCAAAGTGCTTAAGAAAACATGGAAAGCCTAATTCAATTATCGCATTGTCTACGTACACCACCCACCAGAGGACATCCATGAAAGAATCGCTGTACTGATTGTCTGTACAGTTAGACAGCTGCCACAGACAACTTTTTAGTTCAGAAATAGCCTGTTGTTCTTTATCTGATGTATCATTTTTGGCATTAGGATTTAGAGTGCATGCCACACTGCGGCGGGTTTGGGAAGCTAAATATACAGCAGCCACACTCCATCGCGACGGGACCATAAACTGCAGGCACGATTTAGCTTGTTCACTGTAGAACCATGCTTTTCCCTGTTTCTTTTTTATATATAACTGGCTAAGTACCGCACAAAGAGTACCTTCAATATATGGTTTACTTATTGTTTGGAAATTATCAAGTTTTTTTAGTATGTTCTTTATAAGTCGCTTTTTGTTTTGGTCTATTGGACTGAGTAGGACGGCATGGGATACAAGTGAAAACGCCACATCCGATTTCTCATCCTTCCGCAAGCTATCAAACTTATTTTCCACAAACTTGCAGACGATATTTGAAGGCAAATTCTTCTTGAATCTAAGTTCCTCCATTTCCTGCCTAAGTTTGTCCTGTAGCTGGTGATATTTGTAACTGACCAGTGCCTCCGGTAGTGGAACTTTGGTGATAGTTTTGGAAATTTTTTTACAAGCAATGATTTGTTCACTTTCATCTTCACTAAATTCATTTCCGGTAATGTCGCCGTCTTCTAAGTCTGTAAAATATCCTGAAATTTGAATTTCTTTACTTTCTTTTTCTTTAACGTAATCCGTAGACACCAATTTAGCCATACTCTATATTGCAACAAACAGCGCTTCCAACACATAAATCATGAACTCATTACTGGATTCAGTTTGTCAACAATTGATAAATTAGGATAGATCGATGAATGAGCGTTTCAAGACATATAGAAGATAATTTGTATTTGCTTGAGAAAAGCAAACATTCATAGATCTTGTGTTCATTACACTTGTGGATTTTCAATCCCCATAGTTTTTTGAATTCGCATGATTCGGTAAGGTATTTCCGTATGATTCCTTTTTATTTTTCCGCCATAACTTTGTCAAGCGAACTCCGACGAGAAGGCTAGGGTTAGGACGATCAAATTTGCCAGACATATTGTAACATGTCTAAATGGACCACCTCATTTTTTTAGAAATGCGTTAACATTTCATATACGAAAATGGCCATTAAAATTATGCCAATAAAGACCACATATTAGACCATGCTAGCTACCAGTACAGTTCAATAACCTCGTTCACAACAAGTGAGAAAATATTGCGTGTGTGTTCTTCGTGTTGTACCTTGCCGTTAGGTTGAACAGCAAACATCTCAGCAGGGATGCCCATCTCCCATCGTTGGGGATGCCCACCTCCACAGTGTTGTTAAGTTATATTCACATTATAAATCAGTGAAAATTGTGAATATTTGGTTTGTCAGCTATCTCCCTGTTGTCTTTTATTTATTTTTTCTTAATATTATTATTGTTATTATTATTATATTTATTATTATTATTACTACTATTATTATTATTATTTGACTTTATTTTCAAAAGAGGTTAAAATGTATTTCTGCATGAAAATCAATGGGTTTCTTTAACTTCTCTCTACCCTGTACCAAAAAGAATATTAAGTTCCTATAAACGAAGACTGATCCATTTCTTACAATGAAGTTACAATATGTCGTAGCATTAATATTAATGACCTTATCGTGATTTAAGCATTTTGACTTTTCACCAACTGCTGGTTTCCGTTGGATATTGAGGTCTACTTGGCAAAATCCAGGATATGGCAAAGATTGGAGGTGGGAGGAGGGTGATGAGCGGGGTCTGTTTTTCTGCAGTTTGCTAAGTTTCTTTTCGACGTCTGCATAAATGGCTGATTTCCTGAAATTTATTCAGAATTACATCAGAGAAGTTAATTAAGTGTCAGAAAAAGTTTTTCGACAACGAAAAGTAACGCCACATCTAAAGAGCTGTTTTATTCAACGATGTTAAAGACGTTGAGTAGACGTTGATCTATGGTTACCGTAAATCACAACCAAATTAAAACCAGATTTAATCTTGCAAAGGTGTTGTAGCATAATTAGTATCTGCACATCGATGATTATTGAGCGTTTATTCAACGTTGTGTCAAAGACGTTGATCTGTGGTGATCAGCAGTCAAAACTTCAATTATGTTTAATCTTGCGATTGGTCTGGGCCACTGACGCAGTCTTAAGTCGACGTTTTAATGAATGTTTACTGGGATATTGCATGTAAAAAGCTGTGTTGTGTAGACTTTTGATGCAACTGGCAATTTGGCATGACTGTTTACAAAGATTTTTACATAAATTCTGAAATTTTAAATATTCAGAATTCTATTTTGTAGCCCAAGTGTCATTTGCGCTACTCACAAGCACAAGCGGTATAGTTTTTGTTTGTATTGCATCACTGGAAATTTTTATGATAAACCACTCAGTACTGCACATATTAGGGCTATTGAATGATGTACAAGGAAGAAGATTGCCAGTCAAATGGAACCTCCTCACATGTAGGGACCACTTTTCAATAGTCTCAGTCTAGCTTGGTAATGACTGAAGTCTTTATGTGAAAGTGAATAGTTATTTATTTTTCCACTTAAAAACTGTCGCTGTAATATGAAGGCTGTAGTGTTAAGTTACTTTGTTGATTGACCTTTATTAAATAAACGTCCGGTGCATTGTTGTTCTGGTGTTCATGAATATTTGTATTTGAAGTTTTCTAGATATAAGTACAGAAATATGCGTGCGAGGAATGAGACTGAGATATGCCATACCTGAACCTATATTTTCAGAGAAAAACAATAGCTTTGATCAAATTATGTAATTATTGTATGGCATTACGTACATTACGTATCTGACTAGATGCCTATAGTTAACAGCCGAAGCTTGTGCTTTTAAATATTTGACACCTTCATGCATAAGTTCACGATCAAAAGCTCTGTTCCAGAAGTTACGTATGTTAACTTGTATTTTAGGTGGTTGACTGGATGGAAGCTGTTCACTTGAAAACTTCAATGGACCCTAACTAATTATTTAAGCAGCGATAAGTATATCTTGGCTATGGCCTTTTTATTTTCGTGCAGAAACTGATTATAAGGGGCTTCTCAAGATATTACAGATTAAGAAACAAAAAATAGCAAAATATCGGCTGGAAAATTTTCTTGAAGGAACCACTGACAAAATAAAGCCTGATGTTCTTCTTGTTTGGAACTACGCAAAAGGTACTTGAGCTATCCAAGTCAAATCACGATCATAACCGTGTTACACAACTCTAGATCTTTTATACTGGACATTTTATAGGGAATTTTTAAATAGTGATTATATAAAATATTGCAATAACAAGCGTAGGCAACGTTTATTATCGAAAACACATTTTCTTATTTTATTGCCAATTGTGTTTTATCTTAAAACACCAAAAATGTCATTTAATAAAAAAAAACTACATTTCTACGAACTTGAAAAGAACGAAAGAAAGCCACTCGTTTTAGGCATATTAGAGAGCATGTACCATGTGTTGTCTTTTGTGTTCCTTTAGATTCTGTATTTCCTACATAAAACATAAAATGCACATGAGGTGGCGGTAGGCTTATGATCAGTTTTATTTTTCATTATGAAAGGCTTTAATTACGCAAGAAACATGCTCTTGAAGACTATATTCACAAGTTTCTACAGAAGTTAACTGGTCAAATACGAATGCTAGAAATGATTAAAAAAATAATCGTCGAGTGAAACGGTTTGAACATACAGTTCTCAAACAAAACACTTATAGATCCTCCTCTTTCATAAGACACTCTTATAG
This sequence comes from Protula sp. h YS-2021, assembly GCA_949752745.1. Classification (NCBI taxonomy): domain Eukaryota; kingdom Metazoa; phylum Annelida; class Polychaeta; order Sabellida; family Serpulidae; genus Protula; species Protula sp. h YS-2021. The sequence continues at coordinate 4,591,965 of OX457034.1, forward strand.
GAACAGCAAGTTGCTGCTTTGTATGAACTTGAGTTATAAAAGACCACCTTCTGAGAAGACATAGACAATTCCAGATTTTAATCACTATAACGACCACGTTTTACTTAATTAACATGCATAATTTAGCCTGTCATCTATTAACGTTTAAAGTCAACCTTTAAGAGTAAGACAGTATTATAAATTACAAACCGAACTTTCATTAAAGCACCCTGTTACATTTTAGCTTTACATTGTTGTTTATGTGTTCTAGAAGACTTGTCAGTATTCATATATATATATATATATATATATATATATATATATATATATATATATATATATATATATATATATATATATATATATATATATATATATATATATATGTATATGATTGAAAACTATCGGCGGATAATGTATCGATAAATATTAAATATACTTAACGATAGAGCTTAAACCTGGCGAAAGGTATACTTTTTTAGACATTATTCTTTGCTTTCGCTTGACAAATCAGTTAAAAGACCATTCGAGTTGTTGGCACACACTGAGACACAAAAACTATTTTGCTGTACACAAAAGCAAAGAAAAAGGTTGCATGCGTGTTTCCTTCTTGTATTTTCTTTCATTGTTTGCTTCAGTTACTTTGTTTGCATTACGTTTCGTTTGTATTTTTCCATTTCAACCATAATAAAATGATAGTTGTCATCACACTTTAACTTTGAAGTTTCAGTATAATTATCATGGGCAGTATTCACAAAGGTTAACTGTACAGTTAACTGATTCCGTTAACTGCTCTTGTAGCTAACAGAACTTTTGAAAGTTAATAAATTTTAATCTTATGTTAAAACATATTCTTGCAAAAATTGTTTCCGTAATTCAGCTCAATCCGCTAATTTCCCTTGTGAGATGTACAGTTAACTGACAGTTAACTTTTGTGAATACCAGGGTGGCAGGTATAAGCGAGTTGTGTATAACATTAACGTGATGAAATAAGACCGATTTAATGTACAGCATTTTCTGGCAAGAGTGAAAGGAGTGACTGACTCTAGATCTTTATAAGAATATTAAAGCTGACTTCACATACACCAGTGCAATATACATGTTCAATTCTGATAAATAGCGAGGAAAAACTCGACAAATGCAAGAGAAATATTAATTAAATATATATCTGTATTTAAAGCCAAATAGCAAAGAGAGGATGCTGAAACTCGTTGCATGTAAACAACATCACTGAGCCTGCTGTTCTGTTTGGTATAACTGCAAGCTTACAGCACACGCATTATATTTGCTTACACGCTGTGGAAACTGGGAAGAGCAGTGTGGTGCCAAGGCTCTCGTGCTATGTGGAGCTAATGCATAGGCTTAAATGGCAAAATTACAGGAGCAAAATCCTGTCTTTTCTAGCCTCGATTTAGTCTTCTATGCTTATAATCACAGCTTTGTTTAAATCTTGCCATTAAAAGAGGAATACACTACACACCCTTGATTAAGGAATTGTTAAGAAATATAAACAGCACTACGACTCTCTCTAGGTTTTGCTTTGGGCAGTTTTACTTTAACTTAAAAGCTTTCTACATTTTGCTACTGATAACGTCTCACACACTTTGCTACTGATGACGTCTTACACATTTTGCTAGTGATGATGTCACATACTTTTTCTAGTGATGACGTCTCACACGTTTTACTGTATATGAATCGACCTTACTGTTAATTACGTATTACTGTTATACATGTTTTGCTATTAACAGTGTTCTGCTGCTCTTGACACTTCGTACATTTTCCCGTTGATGGCGTCTTGCATATTTTGCCGGCTGTGGCGTCTTACATATTTACTGGCATGACGTTCTTACATGTTTTGCCGGCTGTGGCGTCTTACATATTTACTGGCATGGCGTTCTTACATGTTTTGCCGGCTGTGGCGTCTTACATATTTACTGGCATGGCGTTCTTACATGTTTTGCCGGCTGTGGCGTCTTACATATTTACTGGTGTGGCGTTCTTACATGTTTTGCCGGCTGTGGCTTCTTACATTTTTACTGGCGTGGCGTTCTCACGTGTTTTTCCAGCTGTGGCGTCTTACATATTTGCTGGCATGGCGTTCTTACATGTTTTGCCGGCTGTGGCGTCTTACATATTTACTGGCATGGCGTTCTTACATGTTTTGCCGGCTGTGGCGTCTTACATATTTACTGGCATGGCGTTCTTACATGTTTTGCCGGCTGTGGCGTCTTACATATTTACTGGTGTGGCGTTCTTACATGTTTTGCCGGCTGTGGCTTCTTACATTTTTACTGGCGTGGCGTTCTCACGTGTTTTTCCGGCTGTGGCGTCTTACATATTTGCTGGCATGGCGTTCTTACATGTTTTGCTGGCTGTGGCGTCTTACATATTTACTGGCATGGCGTTCTTACATGTTTTGCCGGCTGTGGCGTCTTACATATTTACTGGTGTGGCGTTCTTACATGTTTTGCTGTTGATGGCGCCCGCGAATGAGCGCCACCCTTGTTTTGTCCATGAGGTACTGACTTTGTCTCATCACCCGTACTGCGACTGTCAAAAAAAAACAACAAAACAATAGTTTGTCAATCGAAACCCATTTCCATGGATTCTAGCAGATATTAAAACGCATGTCGTTTTCCCAGGGCCAATCATGAAGTGCGTGTGCAAAATTGCCGCGGTCACGATCCGGTTTTACTAAGAAATTTGTGATATCACACAGTCAGTAAAATAAACTTGGCGTACAGCAAGGGAAAGAGGAAGAGGAGGAGGCGGCGGAGGAGGAGGAGGAGGAGGAGGAGGAGTCAGACATGGAGAGAGACAGAGAGCTGAGGGCTAGAGATTGTGTGACGTCTGTATTAGCGTACCTGAGCGCCCCTCTTTGTCACGGTACGCGCGGTACGGGCTGGCGAAGTCGCTGATCTTTTGATCGTACTCGTTACCCATGCTCTGTCTGACTGGCTGTGTCGCCTTCTTGACACTGCTAAGAAACTGGCCGCTGGCGCTGAATGCCGCCGCAAATGACTCCATCAGTTGTATGGCGTAGTCGAACCTGCCCAGAGATATCATGGTCATATATCTTACTGATGTCTTACCACGCATATACATGACGTGTTTTTATAACACTTATGTAAAAATACAATTACACATTTCTACGTCACATTTTAACTGATAAAGTATATTAAGCTAGACAGCAAAAATATTAAGTTGTGTTAAAACATAGCTTTTAGCTTTCTTGAAACAGCAAAACTGGATCCGTGTCTCTGTTGCAGAGACGGGGATTGAGTGGGGTTGGGGGGGGGGAGAGGGGGCAGATGACCCACCTTCCGGCTGAGCATTTGAGGAGTTCATCCACTGTGTTTTGCAGCGTCATCTCATCTGACTTGGCGTGGGAAGGGACATCCACCTCATCTTCTCCCGACAAAATAGCACCTGCAACATAGAGGACCAATCAAAATGAGCTCTCGGAAAAGTATCGGGAACATGGAGGACCAATCAAAATAAACTCTCAGAAAAGCACCTGCAGCATGAAGGACCAATCAAAATGAGCTCTCTGAAAAACACCTGCAACATGGAAGACCAATCAAAATCTCTGATGGTGTGAGAGCATGTGTAAATATAGGTATTGCCTTTCCGCAACCCGCGGGAGGGGGGCAGGAGCATTTGGCATCATCCCAAAAAAAAAAAAAAAAAACTGAGAGAAAATGGTTATTTTGCAGCCAGACGCGGTCGGCACGGAGGGCGATCGATATCTGCTAATTTGACCACCACTTGTGTCCGGCTTTATATTATGCCAGTGTGTATGATCCATGAATATTAAAATTACCTAAACTGGAAGATAGATAAATTTCTATGTCCTTGATGTGACGATTTGCGGTTGAGCGCTCCTCTAAGCGTATCCCTTCTACGCGGTCCTCGTGCAAGACTACTAAGTTATTGAAGAACTTCAGTCGCATCGTGATAAATAAGCGGAATGCCGGAGCCACGTCATCGCAAAATGTCTTTTGGAATGATTGGAATTCCTGCCATTCTGATTGGTCCATTTCATCAAGGCCATCGATAACAATGACTTTCGGTTTTATCGCCAGATTTACAGATTTGCCTACACCGTAGAGCGCTTGGAGTGGTTCTTTGATTAACGCGTTATAGGTGTCCCTCCATGTT
>OX457034.1:4601104-4715006 GCA_949752745.1 Protula sp. h YS-2021
CTCATGGAATTCATCTCACGCATGCTTCATCCCACATTAACGCATTCACGCTCATGCTTCATCCCACATTAATGCATTCACGCTCATGCGTCATCCCACATTAACGCATTCGCGCTCATGCTTCATCCCACATTAACGCATCCACGCTCATGCTTCATCCCACATTAACGCATTCACGCTCATGCTTCATCCCACATTAACGCATTCACGCTCATGCTTCATCCCACATTAACGCATTCACGCTAATGCTCCATCCCACATTAACGCATTCACGCTCATGCTTCATCCCACATTAACGCATTCACGCTCATGCTTCATCCCACATTAACGCATTCACGCTCATGCGTCATCCCACATTAACGCATTCGCGCTCATGCTTCATCCCACATTAACGCATCCACGCTCATGCTTCATCCCACATTAACGCATTCACGCTCATGCTTCATCCCACATTAACGCATTCACGCTCATGCTTCATCCCACATTAACGCATTCACGCTCATGCTTCATCCCACATTAACGCATTCACGCTCATGCTTCATCCCACATTAACGCATTCATGCTCATGCTTCATCCCACATTAACGCATTCACGCTCATGCTTCATCCCACATTAACGCATTCACGCTCATGCTTCATCCCACATTAACGCATTCACACTCATGCTTCATCCCACATTAACGAATTCACGCTCAGTTACCCCCAATGCATTGTATGTATTTAACAAAAAGCCTGTTTTGACACCGAGAATCAATGCCTAGCGACCTGTCTGTGATTCATACACCCCCCCCCCCCCTTAAATTCCGACACGTCTACGTGATATTCAGCCAGTAAAATGCACTTTTTCGATGCCATTATTTCAGCAGATGTAAGTGCGTGTGAGAGCTTTTTAACGCATGCAATAGGTAGAATTACACTGCCATAAATAACAGTAGCGAACAAGAGGTGAATTTTACAGTATTATAACAGTGTGAAATGTGTGTTGCATTGCAGTAAGTCATTTGATAAGGATTCCCGTTAACAACTGACCGATCTTTAAATGCACGCTGAAAAAGTAACGTGTCTTAGCTAGCCTCTTAGATTCTCTCACCGCACTACGCCAAGATAAAAAAAAAACAAAAACACACAGTGACACACACACGCACGCACACACGAAAGCAGCAAAAGATTTCCCCTCTCTCTCTCTCTCTCTGTCTCGATCGAAAAAAATAACGAACAGGATCAATCATTTACCAAGGCAGACGATGCATTAAAATCGCTAGCTATTACTATAACTGTTGAATATTTGTATATCCTATCCCAATCAGACCCCCCCCCCCAACCCCAACACGCCCCCCCCCCCCCCCCGCCCTTGCACGTTTTGCTAGTCATTTCCACTGGCCTCAGTCAAGCGTTTACAGCAACACACTAACGTTAACACTCCTTCTTAATTTAACCTTAAATAAATACATTTGACTCAGAGTCTTTCACAGTTACTTTGCCGTGGCTATGAACGAACTGAAAAGAACTAAGGTAATGTAAACAATGTACTGCGAAGCCCCACAACCCATTTAATCAACAAGCCCTAACCTGGTCTGGTTAGACCCGGCCTAATGCAAATTATACATTAATTGAAAGCTAATCAAGAAAGGTTGTTTTCTCACTTAAAGTGCACTTGACCTTTGTAGCCACCCCCTTCCCTCCCCTCAGGTTATTTCGGGTGTAGAGTGCACATTTACCTGTATATTTTGTCAAGAAAAATATTCCCAAAATTTGAGCCAAGCAAGCCCAGCAATGCACAACATATCTCTGACGTGCCTTGTTATTTTTATCTACGAATAAAAATAAATAAATAAAAAGCGTGTTCTAAAATACTCACCACACATTATCATCTGAAAAAAATCTAATATGTTTTGAATATTGTATGTGTTTTGGTATCTCTGCTGAAAAAGAGAAACAATGCATTCTATATTTAGAAATTAACTTAGATCATTGTTAACGAGCCATACATGTTCAATAATGTTTTAATTACGACGACATACTTACGACAATATTGCAATTTCAACGTGAACGCCACAATAAATCAATTTTTTCAGTGATTTATTCCAATGCTATTTTATGTCACGCCACGCCAATTTTTTAGCTTTCAATTTATTCGTTGACTCTGTCGCTTAGCAATCGCAAATTGAATAATGTTTTATTGTCTAGACACACTGCAGCCCAGCGATATTCATCTCTCGGTTGCGCATAGAGAGATTGTGCTTCACTGACTTGTTAGTCTACTATCAAATTCTCAACTTACGTCACACCTGGTGTAGACTTGCCAAAAAGAGTTCCCTACTATGCATGTTAATGGCTTATATACATGTGTCTATGTACGCCATACCTGACAGTGAAAAACGACTGACGGCCGAATATGAAAACTGCCTCAGTTGATAGAAAAAACTTACTCTTTACGGTTATTTTTGCAGTTATTAATTAGTTTGTTTCTTTTGTACGTCACGACATCTTAAAATTGACCCTTCGTATAGATTTATCTTTAACATTTGATAAAAGAAAAGGAAGCACAATACAACAGCTTTTTTGCGCGATAGCATGCCAATCAATGAGTCTGATGGAAATTAACCTGTGGGGTGGCAGCTACACGAGTGTGACTGATATTTACTCTCTGTAACAGGTGTATCATTCAAAAGAGAAAAAATGATATACCACACTAGCCAATCAATATTATGCCTGATAAAGTGCAAAAGATCCGCACTGTAATGTGTATGATAAAAAAAAAACGAAATAGTTAATGCTCCTGCCTTAATGTGGCCTTGACACTGGCCACTTCCTACTGCATGTAAACAAACAGCTATTTTACTGTAAAATATTTCCAAAGCTGTTGATTATCCAACAATAGAACAGTGAATCCTGATCGTGAGCTGCAGTTTTAAAACAACATACTAAAGACGAGGATGGGATAAAGGGCAGTCTTCTAGTTTAAAATGGTGCATATAGATACCCGAAACGAGTGCAGCTGACCCGAAACGAAGATATGCAATTCATGGATAAATTTAGATACCGCTCTGCTGGTACTTTGCCCAAAGTTTTGAATAGCCCCGCGCTGTTCCTTTCGTTCACTTTGATTTAGGAAACAACAATGAGACGCATCATAGGAAGGCGAATTTCATTGAAACGCCTCTATTATAATTGTTTTGCATGCATATTAGGTTGTGGATTTATTCTGTTCTTGTATGGAATGGGCTTTATTAGTTCAGGGCAGCAGCAAATAATGAAAGAGGCTCAACCAGGTGATCGTAGCAATGGCCCACGGGTAAGTGGTGCGCGAGTTCACATACACACCTGCTCATGTGCACAAGGCGATCACATGTTGTCCCTGTCATCAGGTGCGCTAAATCTTGCGGCTTTTCTTCAAACTTTCTGTTGAAAATAAACATACACAAAATGGTGAAATCCTGTTTTTTTCTTTTTGTTTTCCAGCTTCACTTTATTCAAATATTGTTTGTTGTAACAATAATTATTGTATTCAGGAATATTAAAGAACAGATGTTTACTGTGCAGCATTTGGTGTACGAACAGTATGTGTGAACCCAACACAGTTTTTGAAACAAATGCTGTTGTTGTTTTTCTTCTTTTTTCTTTTTTTTTCTTTTTGTCGGGTGCTTTTATTGTCGGCTGTTATTTGCAGATTTTGCTTTATGGTTGTTTCTTTGCTAGCTGATTATATGATTTTTATCTATTTAAAGTTCTATGGAGTTTTTGATATTTTGATTTTTTTTTTTTGTTGGAAAAAGGTGGCTACCAGTACCAGCACAAATGTCTTTTTATGTTCGAAAGGCGTTTTATTTTCTAAAGAATTTAAGGTCTTGTCTCTATACACCACAAAAAAGTAAATAAATAAAATGACATAAAATGCGCTCTTATAGAGAGTGTCTCGTCAACTGGGGGGGGGGGGGGGTGGGAGGATGGGGGTGGCACTCACCAACCAACTGGTTATCATGAGTCTCCGTGGTTTTTTTTTTAATTACCCCTAAACGCGGAGTGCTAAATTAGAAATAACGCCCACTTTTTAACCAAACGCAGATTGCAGTTCCAAAAGAACTCCTTTTTGTTTGAAACGCGAGGTACTGAATGAAAATTACCACCCAACCAAATTAGCTCTCCGCTCCCCCCCCCCCGCGTCTGCGCGGTGTGGAGGGTAGGGGCTAGTCCCGTGCGGGGGGGGGGGGGCAATTGGCATCTTATGAGTCCCCCCCCCCAAAAAAAAAAAAAAAAAAAAACGCGGAGAAAGGGGGTAATTTTGAGGCCAGATGCAGTCCGCGCAGACTGCCAGTTTCGTTCAACAAGGTGGTATTTTTCATTAGTACTCCGCGTTTCCTACAGATGGGGTGTTATTTCGGAATTTCACTCCGCGTTTGATTAAAAATGGGGTATTGTTTCAAAATTAGATCTCTCTGCATTCAGGGGTTTCTTTAAAAAGTCCTGGACACACATGGTAACCAGTTGGCACGTGAGTGCCCCCCTCCTCCATCGCTGGGACCGCGCCTGACTTCAAATTACTTCCGCCCTTTCCCCTCATTTTATTATTATTCTCACATGGTATCAAAGATACCATATGAGGTTGAAATGCTTAGAATTCTTCACCTATTTTTTTTTTTTTTTTTTGTTTTTTTTTTTTTTTTTTTTTTTTTTTAGTTTTCCGCCAAAATCTTGTTCGCGCTTCTCCTCCGAAACTGCTGGGCATAGAAAGTTGAAACTTGGCACACGTATGTAGACCAACGTGGACTCGATCTGCGTCGATTTTCAGTGACCTAAAGCATTGTCTTCAAGGTCAAATTCAAGGTCAAAGGTCAATTGCGGCCGAATTCTTGTTCGCGCTTCTCCTCCGAAACGGCTGGACGCAGAAAGTTGAAACTTGGCACACATACGCAGACTAATGTGAACTGGATCTGCGCTGAATTTCAGCGACCTTGAGCATTGTTTTCAAGGTCAAATTCAAGGTCAAATTTTAAAAAAGTAATAAATCGAAAACGGTTAGAGATAGAGCGATTCTGAGCGAATTTTCGAACCGAAGGGTATAACTTATCGCATAAAAGGATATCTCGGCGAGCTCGATCTGGTCGGGTGACGATCGACGTCGAAACCGGAAGTTGGGTAATATCTCGAAAACGGTTAGAGATAGAGCGATTCTGAGCGAATTTTCGGCCCAAAGGGTATAACACACTGTAATAAAAAGTGTTCCCGGCGAGCTCGATCCGGTCGGGTGACGATCGACGTCGAAACCGGAAGTTGGCTAATATCTCGAAAATGGTTAGAGATAGAGCGATTTTGAGCGAATTTTCGACCCGTCGGGTTTGAAACAGTTGTATAAAAGGGTATCTCGGCGAGCGCGACCCGGTCGGGTGACGATCGACGTCGAAACCGGAAGTTGGCTAATATCTCAAAAACGGTTAGAGATAGAGCGATTCTGAGCGAATTTTCGACCCGACGGGTTTAAAACAGGTGTATAAAAGGGTATCTCGGCGAGCGCGACCCGGTCGGGTGATGATCGACGTCGAAACCGGAAGTTGGCTAATATCTCGAAAACGGTTAGAGATAGAGCGATTCTGAGCGAATTTTCGACCCTACGGGTTTAGAACAGTTGTATAAAAGGGTATCTCGGCGAGCGCGACCCGGTCGGGTGACGATCGACGTCGAAACCGGAAGTTGGCTAATATCTCGAAAACGGTTAGAGATAGAGCGATTCTGAGCGAATTTTCGGCCCAAAGGGTATAACATAGTGTATAAAAAGTGTTCCCGGCGAGCTCGACCCGGTCGGGTGACGATCGACGTCGAAACCGGAAGTTGGCTAATATCTCAAAAACGGTTAGAGATAGAGCGATTCTGAGCGAATTTTCGACCCGACGGGTTTAAAACAGTTGTATAAAAGGGTATCTCGGCGAGCGCGACCCGGTCGGGTGATGATCGACGTCGAAACCGGAAGTTGGCTAATATCTCGAAAAGGGTTAGAGATAGAGCGATTCTGCGCGAATTTTCGGCCCGAAGGGTATAAAATACTGTATAAAAAGTGTTCCCGGCGAGCTCGATCCGGTCGGGTGACGATCGACGTCGAAACCGGAAGTTGGCTAATATCTCGAAAATGGTTAGAGATAGAGCGATTTTGAGCGAATTTTCGACCCGTCGGGTTTGAAACAGTTGTATAAAAGGGTATCTCGGCGAGCGCGACCCGGTCGGGTGACGATCGACGTCGAAACCGGAAGTTGGCTAATATCTCAAAAACGGTTAGAGATAGAGCGATTCTGAGCGAATTTTCGACCCGACGGGTTTAAAACAGGTGTATAAAAGGGTATCTCGGCGAGCGCGACCCGGTCGGGTGATGATCGACGTCGAAACCGGAAGTTGGCTAATATCTCGAAAACGGTTAGAGAAAGAGCGATTCTGAGCGAATTTTCGACCCGACGGGTTTAAAACAGTTGTATGAAAGGGTATCTCGGAAAGCGCGACCCGGTCGGGTGACGATCGACGTCGAAACCGGAAGTTGGCTAATATCTCGAAAACGGTTAGAGATAGAGCGATTCTGAGCGAATTTTCGGCCCAAAGGGTATAACACACTGTATAAAAAGTGTTCCCGGCGAGCTCGATCCGGTCGGGTGACGATCGACGTCGAAACCGGAAGTTGGCTAATATCTCGAAAACGGTTAGAGATAGAGCGATTTTGAGCGAATTTTCGACCCGACGGGTTTGAAACAGTTGTATAAAAGGGTATCTCGGCGAGCGCGACCCGGTCGGGTGACGATCGACGTCGAAACCGGAAGTTGGCTAATATCTCGAAAACGGTTAGAGCAAGAGCGATTCTGAGCGAATTTTCGACCCTACGGGTTTAAAACAATTGTATAAAAGGGTATCTCGGCGAGCGCGACCCGGTCGGGTGACGATCGACGTCGAAACCGGAAGTTGGCTAATATCTCGAAAACGGTTAGAGATAGAGCGATTCTGAGCGAATTTTCGGCCCAAAGGGTGTAACACACTGTATAAAAAGTGTTCCCGGCGAGCTCGACCCGGTCGGGTGACGATCGACGTCGAAACTGGAAGTTGGCTAATATCTCGAAAACGGTTAGAGATAGAGCGATTCTGAGCGAATTTTCGGCCCAAAGGGTATAACACACTGTATAAAAAGTGTTCCCGGCGAGCTCGACCCGGTCGGGTGACGATCGACGTCGAAACCGGAAGTTGGCTAATATCTCGAAAACGGTTAGAGATAGAGCGATTCTGAGCGAATTTTCGGCCCAAAGGGTATAACACACTGTATAAAAAGTGTTCCCGGCGAGCTCGACCCGGTCGGGTGACGATCGACGTCGAAACCGGAAGTTGGCTAATATCTCGAAAACGGTTAGAGATAGAGCGATTCTGAGCGAATTTTCGGCCCAAAGGGTATAACACAGTGTATAAAAAGTGTTCCCGGCGAGCTCGACCCGGTCGGGTGACGATCGACGTCGAAACCGGAAGTTGGCTAATATCTCAAAAACGGTTAGAGATAGAGCGATTTTGAGCGAATTTTCGACCCGACGGGTTTGAAACAGTTGTATAAAAGGGTATCTCGGAGAGCGCGACCCGGTCAGGTGTCGATCAACGTCGAAACCGGAAGTTGGTTATTATCTCGAAAACGGTTAGAGATAGAGCGATTCTGAGCGAATTTTCGACCCAAAGGATATAACACACTATATAACATTGTATCTCGGCTTCGAATTTTCGAGCCTTCGGAGTTAAAACAATTCTAGTGGTGTTTTTGTTTAAAAAGATTTGTCTGAATGTGAAAAGTGCTTTCAAATTCTTTTTTTTTATTAATAAGCCCCCGACAACACGTTTAGTGTAAGCTCCATGATTCTTTATTTCGTCTTTAAGTTTCCCAATGTACCCCAATATACCATGTGAGACAATTGCGCTCGCGCAATTAGCTTCTAGTTATTATTATTATTAATTAATTTATTGGTTTATTTATTTGTTTATTTATTTATTTACACACTTGGTAAGGCATGTAATACCATATGCCAGCCTCTGGAGTAAATTCGAAACAGTTGGAAGCCTAAAAGTCTGGCAGAGGGCTCGAATTAAACAGGTATACAAGAGCTGTAAGCAATACTTTTCTTGATGTGAAATACAAGGGATATTTGGAATTTTAGAATATTTATTTTATTCATGGCAATGCGATTACGATTAAAACATTTAATTTTTTAATTTTTAATTTTAGTTTTAATTTTTTAATTTTAATTTCCTCACAGGTAAAACCTGTGGGCAATATATGCGATCGACCGTGTGTTGGTCTGTCTGTGTCTGTCTGTTGGTCTGTCAAGAGCTTGTTAACACGATAACTTAAAAACTCCTGCAAGGATTTTAATGAAACTTGGTGTGTAGCATCTATGAGAACAGATCGGTATTGTAAATGGGCCAGAGTCGTCCAAGGAAAATGGACCAGCTGGTCTTGGAAAATTTCAGCTCTTGATTGACTATTGTTACCGGTAACACGATATCTCAAGAACAACTTATCTCAAGGATATCTCAAGGATTTTACTGAAACTTGGTGTGTATCTTCTGTGGACACTAACAAGGATTGGTATTGTAAATGGGTTAGGTTGGCCCAAGAAAAATGAGCCAAAGGCACTTTGAAATTTACCAAATCCTGGAAATTATTCAGCATCGGAATGAGTTTGCTAACACAATATCTCAAGAACAACTGCAAGATTTTAATGAAACTGGTATGTGGCTTCTATGGAAACAAACACAGTAAAGCACTGTAAATGGGCCAGGTTCGTCCAAGGAAAATGCCCCAACTGAACTTGGAAAATTTCAGCTCTTGATTGATTTTTGATGGCCATGTTTAACTGATGGGGGGGGGCGTGGCTGTGGGGAATATGTGCTCTATGCACACTGATCTAGTTTTAACCTGACATACATAACGCTATCTCATTGTTTTTTTGTTTTGTTTTTTTTCGGGGGAGGAGCGGGAATTTACTACTCTGCCAGTTTGTGCTTGTGATCGACTGAGCTTGTAAGTAGTTTGCAGTTCATTACTTATTAGTCCCCCGCCACCGCGCGTAGCGCGGAACGGGGGACTTATGAAACGGGTCGTGACTGTCCGTCTCTACGTCTGTCCCCATCTATAGTGGTAAGTTTGTACGCGCCACATCTCAGTAACTAATACACTTATTTCATTCTTTCTTGCACAGATAGAGAGCACATATATTGGAGGTGTGCAACGCGTGGTTATTTTTTATTTTTCTCAAAAATTGAAAAATTGCCAGATTTTTAAATGTCGTGAAAATGTGCAATTGCCCCTATGTATAGTGGTAAGTTTGTACGCGCTACATCTCAGTTACTATTAAAATGAAAAAATGCCAGAGTTTTGAAATGTTGTGAAAATGTGCAATTGCCCCGATGTATAGTGGTAAGTTTGTACTCGCTAGATCTCAGTCACTATTAAAGGGATTTTATTTGTGTCTTGCACAGAAAGAGCGTATATTGGAGGTGTGCAACGTGTGGTTGTTTTTTATTTGTGTCGAAAATTGAAAAATTGCCCGATGTTTGAAATGTTGTAAAAATGTGTGCGTTACGCGTGGTTATTTTTTATTTTTCTCAAAAATTGAAAAATTGCCAGATTTTTAAATGTCGTGAAAATGTGCAATTGCCCCTATGTATAGTGGTAAGTTTGTACGCGCTACATCTCAGTTACTATTAAAATGAAAAAATGCCAGAGTTTTGAAATGTTGTGAAAATGTGCAATTGCCCCGATGTATAGTGGTAAGTTTGTACTCGCTAGATCTCAGTCACTATTAAAGGGATTTTATTTGTGTCTTGCACAGAAAGAGCGTATATTGGAGGTGTGCAACGTGTGGTTGTTTTTTATTTGTGTCGAAAATTGAAAAATTGCCCGATGTTTGAAATGTTGTAAAAATGTGTGATAACCACTATTTATAGTGGCAAGTTTGTACGCGCCATATCTCAGCAACTAATGCAGTGAGTTCATTTCTTTGTTGCACAGAGAAAGAACGTTTATTGGAGGTGTGCAACGTTTGGTTATTTGAAAAATTGCCAGATTTTTTAAATGTGTAATTTCGACCACTTGTCGAGCGAGCATCATACCAACTGAGCTAAACCAGCCAAGTGCAAATGTGAGCTTTGAAATGTGCTCTCATTAGCTATTGATCGATATTGATCGAGAGCAACAGAGCCTGCAGTTGGATGATTGCTGTTGTATAAGGCGGGTATCAACCAAAATTGGTAGGTAGAATGGTGGGCAAAGGCAATTGACCTGATTAGGTTTTGGTGATCTTGGGTGAAAGCTCGAGGTAACTTTTTTAAGGTCACTGAAACTTTTAAATTTTTCTCTTGGGGACACGATATCTCAGTTTGTGCGCCATGTGCACGCTGTTGTGATATGTCAAGTTCAGCTGGACGGATTACAGCTAAAATTGGCAGCTGGGTTGGGAAGCTAAGGATCTTGACCTGATTAGGTTTTGGTGACCTTGGGTCAAAGGTCAAGGTCACTCAAACTGTTTTATTTCAAAAACGGAGGTGCGGCGGGGGGACTTACCTGTTCACTGGTATACTTGTTGTTAAATGAGGTGGTTGTTGAAAAGAAAGGAAAAGTTATAATTACAATTACTTTACAACTGCTTCGTTATCTGGTAATTATTTTATATTTTTCAGGTTAAGTATGAAGAAATTGATCAAAGAAGGCTAACAACTTTAAAACGGAGGCCTACGATGCCGCTAGAAGCCCCTGTCATAAACATGAGCACTGATCTACGCGATGAGATCACTTTAGTTACGGCCTACTTTAATTTAGGGATCTTTCAAAAAGGGGAAATAAGTGGGATTAAATTTACACCTACCCAATACCGGGCATGGATGCTCATCTTCGAGAAAATCAACAATCCTGTCATTGCATATTTTGACAACGACTACGACTTAGAATATTTTCTGCAAATACGTCAGATAAATTCTAATAAAACAGTAAATAATAGAGTCTATAGGGACGAATTGTGGTCTTTTTCATTAAGTGAAGCAATAAGAGAAATATATAAAGATCCGGATTATCCTCTTCATCACCCTAATACCGTAGATGCTAATTACTCGTGCGCAATGCACGCTAAATATGAACTTATGTATAAATCTGTTATTGCAAACCCTTTTAAGACTAAATACTTTGCGTGGATTGACATCGGATTATTCAGACACTTGGATCACAAGAAGGAAGCGACGTTTGAACTTTATACACCTGAAAATTTTAATGAGAAAGCAATCGCCTATACCGACGTTTGGCGAGGATTTCAGCCCAATTTAAGCGATGATAAAATCTTCAAGGGTAACTTTGTATGGGTATGTGGTTGTTTCTTTCTTGGACGTCTTGACGTCATGCTTGGGTGGACTGTAGAATACATGCATTATACGCATTATTTTGTGCAAAGGAAACTCATGAATTCGGATCAACAAGTTATTTTTGCAATGTTTAGTAACTATTCTCCCACCACAAATTTGCAGACATACTTCCGCCACAACGATACATACAACGAGTGGTTTTATTTAGCTTACATATGCAAAGAACGAGCTTTCAAGAAAACCAAGATTGCCTAGTATTTTTATAGAAATGATACAGAATAGTTTTTTTCAACAAATCTATAACTTGCAAGATTAAGTGGTATTTATCCATTTCGAATATTTCAATGTATTCTTAATATAAATCCTTGCACAAATTGTCACTGGTTTTAATTATTTTCCATCTTATTTTGACGCAAAGTTGTACTGCAACTGTTATGATAGTTTTGTTGTCACAGATTATGTACTATTTGCACATATTTACACTTGGAAATTTTTACTTTCCTGCGTAATCGAGTTCCTATTGTAAATCGAAGTTTCTCTTTTTTGTCTGCAAATCGTCTCCGCGCAACTCGCCAAGAACACGAATAGCTGTAAAGTCGAAATTTTGCTTGGGTATCAGGGGTTGTCTAATATGGTGATGTAAGACATTTTGAGGCGTAAATATTAGACGCGTTTTATTGATATTAGTTTTATACCGCATATTAGGCATAATAAGGTCTTAGCCAGTGGAACAGAGGACGGTGAGCTCTTACAAATGAAGCCAATGTGTGTTTTGTCGCGTTCCACGAGGTAAAAACAATTTATATCGGTATATGGTCATGGAGCTGGGTGCTTTGTACTGGAATCGAATACGCATGGAAGGCCTGCGCACAGCGCAGCGTGTGTTCATTGGGTTATCACATCTGTCAGAATCGTGTACAGAGCACCATAACACACCCGAGACACACAAACTTTCCGAACTTGTTCAAAAAGCTTGCCGCAAGCACCGTCCGTGATAATCGGCATTTCTGAAAGCTTAGAATTACATTTTTCTCGCAATGGATAAAAAGGATAATTCGTAACTTGTCGAGAGACTTGGATACTGTTTGCGTTTGGGATCCTTCTGGCCGACTTTCTGCTGACTTTGGGATACTTCTTACAGCACTACAGTGATTGAAATCATTTCTGTCGCATCGAATTCAGCAGATGAAGAAAGAGGAAGTTCTGTTGGATTCCAAGGCCTTAGAAACTGGTTTTCCCCCAAGGCTTAGGCACAGCGCCTGGCTTATACAACAAGGGCGGCACGCGTCGCCTAGGTGATCTCAGACGCGCTGACCTTAGGTTTTCCAATTCATTGGCTGACGACTGTCAGCTGTATAAAAGTCTTAATCCAAACTCGCGCTCAAATGAAATAGAAACTCGCTCTAAGATTGAAAATGCAATCGGAGAAATAGCTGTCCGGATGAGACGAAGCCGGGTCAAGCTTAATGAATCAGCTGGAACTTAACTTTGGGACTAGAGCCGATTTGATCATGCCTTTTATTTGGATTTGTAATTGACCAGGTTGCAAGGCTTCAGCATCTTCAAAATAGCACCTCAAAGGTCATCACAGGTCAAAATTTGCAAGATCATATATTTTATACCAAGTTCAAACTCCATTGACTCCCTGTGAGTGAGCGAATTACCTATGAGCTTCTCCTATGGACTTTCAAAGCCCTTAAAGGAGAGGGGCCCCATTATTAACGCTTGGACTATTGTTTTTCCTCGAATTGTGGGGGTTAAAGTACCTTTTTTTATTCCCTTTTTTGGGTAGTTTTTTCTTTCTTTTTCTTCATTTTTTTTCACGCGAAGTTCCCGACAGTTTCCAGACATGTCCGACGAAACGGCTGAAGCTGGAAGAATGAAATTTGGCACACTGGAAGTCGACTATGGTGGAACTAAATGAATTTTTTATTGACCTTTGACGTCATCATCTGCGTCTTGTGACGTCACGCCGATTTAATAGCTTAATATCTCCAAAACCGCTGGATCTAGAGGTTTGGAGCTAAATACGTCATGAGATTACTTTTTGACAAAGAACACCGTGATAGCACTATTTTGTACATATTGAGTAAATTCTTAAGTCATTTCTACGTTTTCTATTCCTGGTCGGTTATAAAGCGGGTTTTGCACACAGTATACAGAAAGCTTAGTTGTATACGAATTTACAGTTAAAAATAACTTTAAACTACCCAATGCCCTGAAAACGCCCCACCCCACCCCCAAAAAACGTTAACAAAATGCCGCCATCACAAGGCCGGCAAGTAAACAGATACTGGATACGGATAAGCATAAATAGGCTGATACAAAAAGGCTCCCATCACTGTGTTCATTGCGTCTGGCCTCTTGCATGCAACGTTGCCTTCGTGGTACTCATTTTCGCTTCGCTTATCGCTGGAGTGTACTTCAGTGTTTTTTTTTCATAAAGCAGCTGACTGCGTTTTTGATTACAAAGAGAACAAGTTGCTTCTTAAATTTTATAGTCTTTTGCAAGTTATTTATTTTACAAAGCTGATTATAAAGCTGTTTGTCCTGGTGTTTTAAAAAGTTCTGTGCAGGATAAGGAAGAGCCACTCGAAAAGTAGGTATTCGTTGACTTAATAAAAAAGTTAAAAATTCCATTGAAATTGGAATTTGTTTACAGTGTGTGTGTGTGGGGGGGGGGGGGGCAGGGAGTAGTTAGTGTTCAATTCAAGGGTTGAATATTCTGCGGGATTATTCAAAATATGACTTTCTGGGTCACGGTCAAGGTCAAAAACCGGAAGTTGACTATTATCTCGATAACGGTTAGATAGAGCAATTTTAAGCTCATTGTCTACCCTTTGGTTCTAAACAAGGTTACTTAAGAGGTACCTCGCTGACCTTGACGTTTTGGGTCACGGTCAAGGTCAAAAACAGGAAATTGACTATTATCTCGAAAACAATTAGAGACAGAGCGATTTTGAGCTCATTTTCGACCCATTGGGCCTAAGCAACGTTACATATGAGGTATCCCGGTTCCGTTCTGGGCCATGGTCAAGGTCAAAAAGCGGAAGTTGACTATTATCTCAAAAACGGTTAGAGACAGAGCGATTTTGAGCTTATTTTCGATCTTTTGGGCCTAAACAACGTTACATAAGAGGTACCTCGATGACCTTGACCTTCTGGGTCACGGTCAAAGTCAAAAACCGGAAATTGACTATTATCTCGAAAACGGTTAGAGATAGAGCGATTTTGAGTTCACTTTCGCCCCTTTGGACCTAACCAACGTTAAATAAGAGATACCTCGGTGAACGTGACTTTCTGAGTCAAAAACCGGAAGTTGACTATTATCTCGAAAACGGTCAGAGATAAAGCGATTTTGAGCTCATTTTCGACCCGTTGGGCCTAAACAACGTTACATAAGAAGTACCTCGGTGACCTTGACCTTCTGGGTCAAAGCAGCGATAAAGAAGGGGTACTGTGTGACTTCGAGGATTTTTGTCATGTTTATTACAAATATTTTCTGTAATGGTTTCTGTAAATGGGCTAATTCCGCTATGTAGCTCAATTCTGCCTTGTTTCGTTGCAGCTAGTGAACTGTCAGAGGTTAAACTGCTGGTGAACATCTACGCAACTACAGCCACTCTGTCTTTAGAGGGCTCGAAACGCTTTATCGCTTCCTCATCGTTTCAACATATCTCTATGATACGGCTAAGCTTTACGCATAAAATTGTTGAATTTTAGAGAGTTTAAGAACAAAATATATTATGAGACAAAGAATTAATCTCACCATGTTGTGTACACATAAAAAGTACATAAATTATAAGGGATCCAAATACAGCAAAACCCTTTAATAGTGAAAATCTCCTACAATAAACAACTTTTCTCGGCCCCAAATTTCCCTATTTACTTAGCCATTGACTTTTGAACAGAAATTCTAGTTAGTGAACATCTCTGAACTGTGAACACTTTCTTCGATCCCGAAAGACATTTTTCAATAGAAACTAACGGCTTATGAATGAACACATAATCTGATCCCATTTATTTGAACATCTATCCTACCCCTTGTGAAATGGAGTACCAATTTTGTATCTCTTAATATTAATGTTTACCTTGACAGGACGTTACTTGCATGCTTATTGTCCTAGCTGAGCAAGTGTGGACATAAAACAAAAGGGACGCAGTAATTAGTGAACAGGTTATGCCTAACCATGGGAATGAAGCTCGATAAATCGCACAATATTGAAAACTCTCCATACAAAAGTATATTAACGATAAATTATATGCTTAACATTCTAACTAACTGCTTCCAAGCGTTAACTTCGTCACTCGGTGGCGAAATCGGTCTGGTTTGATTTTATCAATGACTGTGAAAACATCCAGAAGATTTCGCCCAAATGATGAACAGCTTTTAGCTATACCAAAATCACATGCTAAATTTGACGGAGACAGCGTTCTCAGTAGCGGCACCCAAATGCTCGAATGCCTTGCCTCAGTCTTTCCTAAAGTTAAAGTCTAAAACCAATTTACTTGAAAAATATTACTATGAGTTGATACACATATTTTAGAAGTGAGAATGTACCTATAAAGAGCAGTGAACATTTTAACAAAAACTGCACTGTATAAGAAAACGTTTTATTTTTTAAATTTATAGCACAACGCACGCAGTCATGGCTTTGATAGGCAAACAGAGCAGAAATAAATTTCTTTTACCTCTGAGGTACTCCACTGTAGTGTGATACTAACTGGGTGTAACAGTGCAACGTTTGTTACGCAAAATTGGTGTCCTCACAAAACGTCTTTCAGCGTCACCTTGGCTTATTATCCCTCGACCAACTTTGTTGGCGAAGTGGATATAGGATTTGGTTTGTCCGTCCGTCTGTCCATACGTTCGTCCGTCAGGCACGCTTTTGGGAAGTGGTCTTGTATGTACAACTCCGAACAGGTAAGCACACACATTTCAACTCTCACACAGATTTACTCCTCAAGTATTGTAGTTGCACCTCGTATTCAGTTTGTCCGATTTTTCATTTATTTAGCCAAAATTGAGGTCGAAACTTAGCCATTTCATTTAAAAGTAATGCAAGCATACAAGCTGAATCCAATACAGATTTACTCCTCATGTATTGTAGTTGTGCACCTCGTATTCAGTTTGTCCGATTTTTCATTTATTAGCCAAAATTGAGGTCGAAACTTAGCCATTTTATTTGAAAGTAATGCAAGCATACAAACTGAATTTGTTAAATATGTCATACTGTGTTTATGTTACAAAACTTGCGAAGGGCGAGGGGATTTGCTCTTGTTCCTATGGCGCTGGGTGAATGTTACTATCGAAGTTTCGTATGTAGTTAAATAACGCAAAATTTATTTATAATTTCTTTATACGGGAGTGCATTGTTACTGAGTGCGTTTTATGATGCGGTATATTTAGTGGCAACGCGGGAATATATAAAAGGACATGTGCTGTGTATTGGCTATTATGTGCTTTAGTATCAGTTTTATAAGTAGGATTGTCGAAAACACAATGGTTGCTTAGTTTTTTTTTTTGTTTTTTTTTTTTTTTGCTTTGCTGAGAATGTTTGAATATAGTGACCCACAAAACGTTTTTTTATATAAAAATGAAGTGGATTTGTCGAAATTCCAAACTTGAGTAATCCTTAAAATACCTTTCATTTTACGTAACATCCTTTAAATAAAACGTTTTTTAAGGAACGGCGTTTCCGAAATCATTTTTGTTCTTGAGAGGCCGCTCTATATTCTGGGCGGTCTGCAATCAAACATCCCAGTCATTTTGGAGATTTAGAGCCCCCTCGAAGGCATTGATCCGTCACAAGTTCTGATTTATGTAAATGTTGACATTTTAGAATAACTTATGGATTTCCATGTCCATCACTTCCCTAAGAAGAGGCAAACTGCTGCTATGTCTCCCCGACCAAGGAGAGTCATCTGTACGTTCTGTGTGTTTCAGTCTGTTGTGAACAAAATATATGCAAGATATATCTCGAGAAGGAAAAGTCGGAACGACTTGAAGTTTCATCTGTTTATTCACTAGGTAGGTCGGACGGTT
This sequence comes from Protula sp. h YS-2021, assembly GCA_949752745.1. NCBI lineage: Eukaryota > Metazoa > Annelida > Polychaeta > Sabellida > Serpulidae > Protula > Protula sp. h YS-2021. The sequence continues at coordinate 4,618,508 of OX457034.1, forward strand.
CTATCTACTTTTGTCACATGTTACGTTATTAGGGAAGGCATATGATGTCACTAGGTAAAATTCTTGTGTGTAAAATTTCCCAGCGGCTGAACAACTAAGGACGTTCAAGCTTGTTGGAATTGCTGCTTGATAGGTCCGAAAGATTCTTTCGGGTTTTGCGAGTACAACAAATGAGTACCGCGTATGACGTCATCACGTAAAGTGTGTACATAAAATGAGAACAAAGTCTTGTGTGCAAAATATCTCGATATGGGAAAGTTGTGTCGAATTCAAATTTCTTATGGATATTCATTTGGTCTGTCGGACGGTTCTGTCAACTTTTGACGGATGCAGTGAAATTAAGAAAGGCGTATGACCTCATAACGTTGAAATATTGCATGTAAGATTTCTCAGCCACTGAATATCGAAGGAAGTTGAAACGTACTGGGACGATTGATGGGTAGGTCCGAAAGATTCTTTCAGGTTTTGTCGCGAGTACAACCAGCGAGTCTGGCGTGTAACATCATCACGTAAAATGTGCATGTTTCTGACAGGATCTCGTGTGCAAAATATCTCGATAACGGACAGTCTTAAAGATTTCAAATTTTATATGGGTATTACTTGGGTCAGTCGGACCATTCTCTCAGCTTTTGACCGATGTTGCCGAGTTAAGAAAGGCACACGACGTTAAACTTTTGCAAGCCAGATTTCTCAGCCGCTGAACGTATGGTAAAGTTGAAATTTGGGGTTTTTTTGGCTTGCAAGGTCTTAAAGATTCTGTTAAATTCTGTCACCAGTAGAACGAACGAGTCACGTACAATATGCATATTGTGTGGACATCACGTACAATATGAATATTGTGTGGACAAGATCTTGCGTGCAAAATATCTCGCTAAGCGAAAGTCCTATCGACTTTCATTTTTGTATGGGTAATTCTTGGTTCAGTGAGAAAAAAGTACTGTTTCAGCTTTTGACGCCTGTTGTGATATTAAGACATATTAAGACATATTAAGTACATGAAAATTTATTTGTTGTTAAGCAAAATATTTCGATAGCAGAGAGTCGGTGTAGTTATTGCTCTGATAAGTCGCACAGTTTTGGTGAAACATTCTTTAGAATGCTTCAGAACAGCAACAGCGTTACTATCGGTCCATTGCTATTTCTTATTACCTGAAATTGAGCTTTTTGTGCGTTTCTCATCTACGACTATTACGTAACATGCCACTCAGTTAGGGGTCAGTGTCAGTTGTGGTGATTGATGAAGTCGTTATCTCTGAGGCCATGGAATGCTCTTTTCGTATTTGTAGGTCTCAGCAGGTCTAGTTTTTTTACGCCACATACTTGATTCGGTTGCCAAGCTGTTCCACATTCAATTGCCAAGCATGGCTTGCAATACCTGAAAGCATTTTTCGCTTTTAATATTTTGTATGTACAACTCCGAACTGATATTTTGTGCTTTGAAAAGCAGCTCACCTTTTTGGCAACGAAGTGTCTCCTTACTCCCACCGTGGTGCGTCATCTGATGCGCATTTATGAAGAATACCTTTCTAGTGCTTTCATACCGATGGGAATGTACGAAGACAAGGTAGTATAGTATGGCTATAAATACACTTAAAGTACAGACCTTTACCGTTATCTTGGGTAAAAGGGTTAGGGTTGCGTTTACAGTCATACCTACATTAGATAGTTTGGAGATTGTCGGTGATGATGGTTAGCAAAAAAAGAAACAAAGAAAGAAATCCAGACCACCTTCAAGACCTGGATAAAAAGATGCAAAGTAAGAAGTGTTTGTCATGACCCCTTCCAGACAAAAAGACGTAGGTCTTTGCCAACTTCCAGACACAGATAAAAATGTAACGTACAGTAAAACTGCCGTAGTGACCAATTTCAGACCTGAATAAGAAGGATTTAGAGCAAAACCCGTCTTAGCCACCACCTCCCAGACACGGATAAAAAAGCCGTGCAGTAATATCTGTTTTAGGGACCACCATCTGTTTTGTTTATTTTTGAATTTTTTACATTGAATTATGACTCTGCAGAAATGAATATTTCATTTCAGTAGTAATAAAAGGGAAAATGGTTTTTGGAGAAAGATGGGTACAGTAGGGGAGAAATTTATTTTTGTTTACAAAAACAAGAAACTAGGTATCGATTGGAAATGTGTAACATAAGCCTGTACTCTTATGTTTTGTGTGCAGTGGACGCTCTAATTAATACTTGACAAGCCCTTGCCAGCAAAATTCGTCCTTTTTTTTCTTCTTGACAGTTTTTCCGATTTTTTGTGTCTTCTTCTTCTCTGACACTATGGGCCCTACGACCACGAAACGTGGGACTTATAAAGAACTTGATCTGAACATATGCATGTCACTTTTTATTTTCGTCTTTGATTTCGTTTTCTTTGTTAAAACGCCATGTGAAAAGAGTGTAGTTTTTGCAAATAAATGCGTTTTAATTTTTGTCAAGTGTTTAACATTTCGCTAGCGGAATGAGCTTCTAGTTTGTAGTTTGCATTTGTTATCCACTGCGTGTTACATTCTTTAAGATGCAAACGAGGGTATGCCTTTATCGATTGCCGATGATATTGACTAATATTTCTGATGTAAAATTTTGTTACAGAAAGAGCTATTTCTACGACCTTTGAAAAGATGCACAAATGCAGCGATCGTAGCGTTATGTGTAACATGTACTTGATATGGAAAGATCTAGTGTCACAATTGACAGCGCTGGTATATAGAAAATACAACCGGCAATCGATACATCTACAGAAGCACTTTTGTTGAAGTGAATGACTCATTCAACCTGAATTAATTGTCAACAATTCTCTAATTAGTAAAACTAGGAAATATCAATAATTTGCATGTTTGCAAAAGAAGAATCTTTTAAAATGCAGTTTTATAATTTTTAGACACAAAAAATTTCTTTTATTCCAGAAAAGATAATAAACAGAAGGCTCCAAAGCCAAAACAAATAGGACGTTTTGAATAATGATGAAAATTGTAGATGCTACGTTAAGAAGTTGAGCATAGGTGGCTGTAACACCAAACCCGACGAGCCCAGATGCAATTCGAATGCTTCTTCAAATACAGCGGAATGCAGGATCAGGGCCGTCTGTGGATTGAACCACTTCGAAAAAAGAACCACTTTCAAAATCGCCAATCTCTTGCTACGAAAAGGTCATATAAATTGTTTTACACTGTGATAGGATAATTGTAGTTTTTCACAGGTTCTACTGTATACTGTACACTTTTATTAACGAGGAAAAATACTTTGTTGAAATAAGAGTGTTTTTATATATTTGCCAAAATACATTACATGATTTACATTTTTCTTCAACCTGTTGTAAAGTGTTGCTAGCCGTTCGGACAATTTCATGTGGTTTCCCAGGAGTTTACCATCGAAGATGCTGTCTTACATTTCTATCATTTGTGCTTGACAGTTTGTCTCTCAATATCAATATGTAAAGCTTTCAAAAGCAGTGCCATTATATTGTCTTAGAATCGACAGTAGAAATCATATTATAATTTGCTCTCGCTATTTCAATGTAGAATCCTGCAAAATTTGTAAAAAATACAGTTCATTAACAAAACAGCTGTGCCAAAACCAAAAGTTTTTATGTTATTTATTTAGGCGAGCTATTGATATTAGATATAATGGTATGAAAGCTCTATTGTTTTGTTTTTTATATAAAGCTCAAACAGCTAAAAATATATATATAAAAGGAAAAACACATGCTGCCCAATATTGTCTTTGCCACCAATGCAGAAATTATTCAGGGGTAAATTAATAATTGAAATAAATTAAACCATCTTCAGAGATCACTAGCACACGCATAGATTACCTTTTCACGATGAAGTATAATTTAAGTACAATGGGCTCCTTGCCAAAGCACAATTTTCTGTTTCTTATGTGTGCTTTAGTTGTTGGATTTGTATTATTTTCTGTTATGCATTTTAACAATTTTTTTAATATTGAGCCAAAAATAAAAGGCAAAGAACATTTAAATCACAGTTATATTTTGGTGGTAAGTACTTGTAATGCTTCATTACAAAAACGCTTCTGTGTTTTTTAAACTTTCATATCTCACTTTTAAGCCTAAAAATATTTGTATGCATGAGGCATGTTGTGCATCCTATGATCTGGTCCGGTGAATTTTAAACAAGAGTAAATGTAAAACAATTTTGCTTAATTTTCAGTTGGATTAAATGACTTTAGACATATAGGATTTAGCTTCACTGATAAGATTGCATTAAGCAAGCTAACTTACGTTACAAAGTTTTAAGACTCCTAATGTTCGCGAAGGTTTCGTTATAAAAAAGTACTCCTATGAAAGAAGCTTTAAAAAGTACCGCTATTAATCATTCATTCTTGCCCTTGTCTGCATATAACTTATTCACGCTTGCTGTGGTGTTTGGGAACTGTAGAAAATGTCCTACAATACAGTCTAAAACTGTTTTCGTTGCTCTAAATTTAATTTATGGAGGATATTTTAAATGCTGCATACAGTATGGATACTGTAAATACTATTAATACACAAAAACTTGATGTATGGCTAGTTCAATGGTTCTTTTTATGATCATACAACATGCAAATACGATTTATAATTTTTTAAGGGTTGACGGTAAGCTCAGTTGCGTAGAACGTTGGTCTGGTAGTTCCAAGATCCCAGGTCCGTCTCCGGCTCAGGCTGGTAAGTGAGGGATTCAAGTTCAGTCCAGTTGCCTTGGAGAAACGTATGCGGTGGGTTAGACCACCTATGGCGGAATTCACCAATAACGCCCACGCCAGCCCATATTTTTTTGTAATACACCCTGAGCAAAGGCACACTCGTCGAAGGACATCCAAGCTAGACTGTTTTCGCTACCGAGTAGTGAAAATTATACAGGGATTATAGCAATTACGATACTGAATTCCGAAAATACTTATGTTAAAGTAGGATCTTGATGCTAGTTGCACTAAAACTGTAAGGTACATGGCTTTTGTAAGCTGTGTCCCAGTAATCAGACGCCGATATAACGTTGATTTTTGTTTGCCACATCGAACAGACTAAAACAGTAAGTCTTTTTGTATTTTGCTTGTGACTGGTCGCTACCAAAGAGTAACTTTGGTCAACGTCTTTGCTGCAACATTGATGAGACGTTGGACAAGTAGCGTTATTGCCCTTTGTCGCAATAAAGTCACCGTTTTCTCGTACGTCTAATCAAAGTTTTTAATGCAACACTTAAAAGCTGTTGGATTTTTGACGTTACATAGGCTTTGAAAACTGTATTTTTTATTTTTCCTTATGCAACTCATTCGCAACGTTGATTAAATGCCGAATAATCGACGTCTAGCTGAGGGCAGCAGCCAGATGTTGCTCTGATTTTCACAATCAGCTAAGAGCCAACGTTGATCTGATGTCAGGTGCGAAATCTATCAAGCATTTTGGAACGCCACAATGCTTTACTGAAATTATAAATTTGCTAGAACGTTACAAGTATCAATAACACGCGACAGTGCAGCAGATTTGTAAAAAATCTTGTGAAAGAATGGGCGGTTAGCTCTGTGAACAGGAAAAGGTATAATACTCTAGCCAAAGTTTTTGAACAGTGAAGTTTAAACATAAAAATGGCAAATAGAAATAAAACAGATAAACGAAGTTTGGGTCTTCGAATTTAAAAGAAAATTGTTGACAAAATAAATAAAAAAAATAACAATAAAGGGTGAACCAAATATTCTTAGCTTGCAGTCATTTAAATTGCGAATACAACTGAATGCTATTTCTGCATATAAAGTGACCTATTTTCATCCTTTGTAATGCCTTGACCACTGTCAAGGTGTATGGCAAACTCACCAGCGAAACTGACAATACGACAGTGCTTGCATCATGACATTAATGCACCCTTTACCACTGTTATGTGTGCTTAGTAACATATTGCATGTATACTCAGGTAAACCTTTCTTTGTGTCGTGTTTAGCGATCGACCTTTGATGCTGTGGTGTACAGGAAGGATGTGTAAGTTTTCAAGATCTTCTCAGTGCATTTATTTTCAATTAATTGTAACTTGAAACTTCTCCATCAGATAAACTTCAAATGAACATTACAAGTGCCAAAATAACAAAACTCGATAAAGTGAGGTCAGAAAACTGAAGTAGTAGCTCATAAAATAATTCTTAGCGAAAAGTCGTCTCATAACATATTTTACCTATAAGTTTTTACTGCAACCATTTTTGAGATAGTTTTCCGTTATAAACTTCATGAAGTCGTGAGACTGCGATGATATTGCCATAAGTTCAATGTTTAATCACTTGGAACAAATTGCCACGTCCAAAGATAAGTGTGTCGAATTTCATTTTCATAGCTCTCTCCGTTTCGGAGGAGTTGTGAAATAACCGACAAAAAAGGGGAAAAATTATAAACTTCCGGAATTTCCAGCAAATCAATAACTCCTTGGGATATTCTACCATTTGTAATAAATGGGATTTTCTATACTTGTAGATCAAGCGAAAGGGTTCGTTGGCCAGATTCACATTAACGTCAAAGGGAAAAATTAGTTTAACTATGGCTTTATGACGAAACCCCCTTGCTTCGCAAAAAAGAAGTTGCCTTAAAACAATGTCAGAACATACGATTATAGAATATACGAAAGTTCTTAAGAAGAATAATTCCGTTGTATATGAGTATTTGCAGTATTTTTGTATTCCCTTATTAAAGTAGTGATTGACTTTGGTGCTGCTTCACTTTGTATCGGTTCAGACTACATGAGAAAGACTAATGAACTCTTGGTTCGTTTAGGGGTCTTCGAAGGGTGCCTGAATCCAACCAATGTTCTCAGTACCATGGTGTATAGTAAAGAACGGGCACCCAAGATTGTTTCGAGGTTTGACATACATTTGTAATTTCTTTATTTGTTGGGCAATGTATATGTGGAACCATTTTCATCGTGCTTTACACTAAGTTGAAACTTTATCTTGTTTCAGGATGATGGGCATGAAAATCGAACTCAGACAATTCGGACTTTTGAGACAAAGGCTATGCCTACAATTCCTTCAGAAGAAACACAGATTAATGTTGCCAATTCCTTTCTCCTTGAAGACATTACTTTAGTCACTGCCTATTTTAACATTGGAAGTTTTCAGAAAGGTGAAGTAAGCAGCTCTGTTTACACACCTGATAAATATAGAGACTGGATGCAAATCTTTAAGAAGATCAAGAATCCTCTCGTTGCTTACTTTGACACCGATTCCGATCTAGAACATTTTTTACGGATACGTCGTGCGCACTTGGATCACAACCTTACACATATCCATAAAGTTAAAAGAAAACATTTGTGGTCTTTCTCATTGTCAAAAGAGATTAACGAGATATATCAAGATCCAAATTATCCTGTACATCATCCAAACACTGTTAACGCTAATTATTCTTGCGCTATGCATGCTAAATATGAATTAATGTATAAAACTATCCTCGAAAATCCATTTAACACTAAATATTTCGCCTGGATTGATATTGGACTTTTTCGAGAGTTAAATGCTAACTCGGAACCTGTGTTTAAACTTAACGTTCCAGACAATTTTAATGATGAATCAATAGCGTATACAGATGTCTGGCGATTATATAAACCATACCTAGGAGACGAAAAAATATTTAAAGGTAATCTTGTTTGGGTTTGTGGGTGTTTCTTTTTGGGCCGTATTGATATCATGGCAAAATGGACTGTAGAGTACATGCGTTATACCCGCGAGTTTATTCAACAAAAACTTATGAGTACAGACCAACAGGTTATTTTTGCTATGTTCAGTAATCATTCACCGAAAACCCACATACAAACCTTCTTTCATAATGGAAGCCAGTATAACAACTGGTTTTATTTGGGTTATCTATGCAAAGATGCAAAATAATAAAAGACACTAAATATAATATGATTACTAATGGTTAAATTTGAAATAAGCATGCCCCTTCATGTATAAGAACAGGTGTAACTTTTGTTTTATTATGAAAGCAATGGCCAATTTTTACATTAAATTCAGACTACTTGTTTGCAGTGTGTGTTTTAGAGAAATTTTTAAACGTACGTGTAAACTTATAAGGTATACAAAATTTAAAAAATGAATAAATACAAATGATTAAGGAAGATGAGTCAAAAGTTATGATGCAGCGTTTGATTTTTCAGATAATTCCCTTGAATGAAATTATTATGTAATACGCTCTGTTATTGGGTATAGGAAATTTTTCTAAAAGCATAGTCAAATATTTCTCAAAATGTAACTTGAAATAGAGAAAAAAAACTACGCTAAAAGGTTAAAATTTTAATTAATGGTATGGGGTAACTGACGTTGTGTTGAGTAAAGAAATTTCTCTACTCATTAGTAATTTGGTATAGCCGCAAACTCAAAATGTTATGACTCATTAACTGATGATGCCCATACAGTCGCTTACGACACTGTTTGAAAGTTGGTCAGAAAATGGGAGGTTTTTTTTTTATCTCTATGAGATCTGTGTTTTAAATGTGTTGTCCTACTGTCCTTACTTTCTCTGTGCAGACCCTCTGTGGCTGTGTAGTTTGATCCTGTAACTCAAGGTCTGCATAGACTGGTTTTCACTATAGATGACGTTGTTGTGGGAGAGTAAAGGCTCTCTTAACCATTAGAGATTTGGCTATCAAGAACGGTACAGATCGATCTGGTTTCGAATTAGCATATACGTTGGTGAGTATATGCAAAATAACCCCAAATTTAAGCCAGTACTTGACCAATACAATAAACCTCTGTTTAGTGAACACTTTTGGGAGCGGGAAAAATGTTCATTATACGGGGGTGTTCATTAAATAGAGATTGTTTTTAGGATCGGGCTATCGAAATTTTTGAAAACAAAGATAATAGTAGGAAAAGGGCGTTCTGAGCCCCCGCCTCCCCCCTCCCCGTGGGAATATTTTGTGATTTCAGCATATTTATCCGTTTCAAACAATTTTGAACATTTTTGGTTTTGGACTCCCTTATCCCCTCCCCCCCCCCCGAAAGGAAAATTTTGTAATTTTTGCATATTTATACGTTTCAGACGATTCCGAAAATTTTTGATTTTTTACCCCCCGATTCCTCCCCCTCCCTCGGTAGGAAAATTTTGTTATTTTTGTATATTTACAGTTTCAGACAATTCTGAACATTTTTGGTTTGTTTTACCTCCCGACTCCCCCCACCCCCGCGGGAAATTATTTGCAATATGGCTAGTATAACAACTTTAACAGCGCATAACTTTAAAACTGCTTGACCGATTTGAACCATTCTTTCACTAAAACGTTCAGCAAGACTTAATTGGTTGGTTGGTTAGTTGTTAATTGTTGGTTGATTGGTTGGTTGGTTGGTTAGTTGTTGTTGGTTGGTTGTTGTTGTTGATTGGTTGGTTGGTTGGTTGTTGGTTGGTTGTTGGAAGATGGGAGGTGAAAATTTGTGGTAAGTGAAATTTTTGTTACGTATGTTTATTTGTAAAATATATATTTTCTTTGGTTGGTTATGTGGGAAGACCGCGACCATTCAAACATGTATTCGAATGGCAAGCCCATTCAAACATGTGGTAAAGTGGCAATCCCATTCAAACATGTGTTCGAATGGCAAGTCCATTCAGACATGTGGTAAAGGTATTTCTAAACATATTAGGACATAGTGGGTCCAACCTCTATTGTGACCTCTCCCTATAGAGCATAAATGGCACCCACCTTCAGACATAACACCATTCTGTATCAAAATACTGAAGAGTGAACATGTCTGCAGGGAGTGAACAAGTGCCATCTACGACTGCCTGCAGAAAAGTTTGAGACAATGCCTGCAGAAAATTTTATAGCAAAACCTGAGACAATACCTACAGCAAAGTCTACGGCAATGCCCATGGTAAAGTCTGAGGTGAAGTCACTACCAATGCAGTCAAAGGCGAACACATTTTAGAAAGATAAAAAGAGATGACTTACCAGCTACGACGCCGCAGTGTAAAAAGCGAAAAATTAAGACAGAGCCTAAAATGAAGCAGGAACCTGAGCGTAAAACTGCCACTACAAAGTCCATGAAGAAGAGGAGTGTAGACGATTTACCGGTTATGATATCCATTAATGGAGAAATATATATTAAATTGGCGAAATATCAACGGAAAGTGATGGTTAACATTCGTGAATATATTACGGATCATATATCTGGGAGGTTATATCCTACCAAGAAGGGAATTTTGCTGTCATTGAAAGATTGGCAACTGCTGAAGAAGCAAATGACATTAGTGGATATCATGCTTCAGAAAATTAATGTATAAATGTAGTCACAGTCAGAAGATGGTTGAGTAGAACTCATTTATCATCGTGAATTAAAACGTGAAACTATCTCTAGATCACTTGGGTGAATTGACCATCTGTTATCGTGGAACTTATGCCTAATATGTGGACTATGATTAAGACTATGAATTAACATTATCAAACCATGCTGATGTAAAAGTGATTCGATTAGATTAATGTTAAGTCAGTTTTCAAAACATTTATGATACTTATTTCAATTTAAATTCTTGTAAGTGGGCTAATATGTTACATGTATTAACATAAGATGTATTTGAAATATTTTTGTTTTATCATAATTATAATACTATGATGCTTTTCAACTTTTTATTTTTCTCATACAATAGCTGACTATAATACATAATAGTACAATACTTCATTATAATATATGATATATGGTTTACGGGTAAATTGACACCGCGCCAGGGACCTTAGCCTCTTGTGACTTTATATGTTTAACATCAAAAGCAAGACATATATTAATACACTTAAATACACAACGCTTAAGTTAATAAAATATTATAGCATTTGTTGATTTGTAAAGTCTTTATTATCAAGTTTAGTCAAATAAGTCTATTTTTCTTCATCTGTTTCACTCTGTTGCACCTCACTGATCATGCCACTTTCTTCATCACTGCTGTCATCCTCCTCCTCCTTATCTAGTAGCTCTTCAAAGAATGCATTGTTTTTCATTATAGCCGCCTTTAGTGCCTTTGAATACTCATAATGTTTTTCATCAACAAAGTAATTAAAGTCTTCTAAAATGGTTTGATAATGTTGGCTTTGTTCTGGACGTTGATTATATTTGAATAGCCTCATAAACAGTTGTTTTAGTCGGCGTTTATAAATGGGTCGAAGGTAATCACTTGCTCTTTCACGCGCATCTTCAAGTCCTTGTTCTTCATATTCTTAAACCTTTTTTCGAAATGTGTCATCATAGTCAAACGCGGACTTCTTGAACCATATCATGCCAAACAGAGTCTATTTCTGATTCACTGTCAGAACTGCTGCCAGAACTGCTTTCAGAACTGCTGTCATCAGCATCCTCACCACACTGCTCCATATGTTTGAACAAAGTTTCTTCGCTGTTGTATAATGCACCACATTCTGTACAAGCATGTGCATTAATTTCAGCCACGTTGACTCTTTGACTTTCCATAGAAGACTCATCTAAAGTTTCAGTAACAGGTTGTTTTACTGGGTTTCCATATCCATCTCCCATTCTTCATCCACTTCTGAAGTGTGTACTTTCTTTAAATGCCTTTTAAGACTTTGTGGCCAGTCGTAAGATTTCGAACAAATGTTGCATTTATACATCTTTAAGAATCCACATCCACTTTTCAAATGACAAAAAGTCTTTGAACGTAAATATATGAAGATAACAACAGCCAACAACAACAGACATTACTTCATGATATCACTTCCGGTCAGCCATAATACCTGTTTTTTTTTCAATCATTTATTCCAATTTTATTTCCAAGTTCGCAATTTCGTAGGGAGATGTCACACTCGAGGTTGGACACCTATGTCCTAATATGTTTAGAAAAAACTTAACCACATGTTTGAATGGGCTTGCCATTTTACCACATGTTTGAATGAGTTTGCCATTCAAACACATGTTTGAATTGGCGCGGTCTTCCCACATAACCAACCAACGAAAAAAATATATATAACAAATAAACATACATAGCAAAGAATTTCACTTACCTCAAATTTTCACCTCCCATCTTCCAACAACCAACCAACAACCAATAAACAACAACCAACCAATCAACCAACCAACAACCAACCAACCAACAAACCAACAACTAGCAACCGACCATCAACCAACACCAATCAAGTCTTGCTAAATGTTTTGGTGAAAGATTGGTTCAAATCGGTCAAATAGTTTTAAAGTTGTTATGCTAGCCATATGGTAAAATAATTTCCCGTGAAGGGAGGGGGGTCGGGTGGTCAAAAACAAATTATGTTCAGAACCGTCCGAAACGTGTAAATATGTAAAAATCACAAAAATTTGCTACCGAGGGGTGAGATGGGGGTCGGGAGCTTAAAAAAACAACAAAAATGTTCAGAATCGTCTGAAACGTGTAAATATGCTGAAATCGCAAAATTTTCCTACGGGGGAGAGGGGGTCTGATATAGTATGCTCTTGGGGGGGGAGAGGCTGACAGAGTATGTCCTAGGGGGGAGGTGGAGGTGGAGTGGGTGTTATACACTGTCATTTCTCCCCTTCTAAAGGTTAAAAACGCTATTGATTACTAGTATACCTTATAATTCACATTTTAAATCAGCTGCTTATTGAAACCAAGTCCTTTCTATCCTTAAAATAAAGAACTGCCTATAGTCTTCAAAACTGTTTTTTTTTTTAGAAAGTTCAGCTTGTATTTATAGGAATTTGACCAGACAGTCTCACAAAACACAGTCCATTGTTAGTGCGTTTGACCACCCTATCTCAGGTACCGGCATGTGTCGTTGCTACATTAGGTACACACAGACATGCTTATCTTTGCATATGGTTTAAATATCCCATTGTTTAGGGGCGCATCACAAAAAGAACTCTGGCTGAGCATCAGCAAGTAATCCCCTGGGTTGACTTGGGAAGCAACGCAATTTACCCGATTGGTAAACATGCCTGGTCATGTTCAGTTATCAGGGGTGCTTAGACACAGAGAAACATGACGTCGGGACCGGAGCAAGTGTTCATTATTCACAATATAGTGTTCAGTCATTAGAATAGGGCTAAATTTTCCAATAGTTAAGCCAATGGGGAAATCCGGGACCGAGAAATAATGTTCATTATCGGGGGAATTCATTAAATAGGGGTGTTCACTTGAATAGGAGTAGTTGAGAAACGAGAGAATCACCGCACGAGAGAATCACCGCACGAGAGAATCACCGCACTTTGTGACGTCATACTGACGGACCCCCCCCCTGGTAGAGAATCAAATACCATGGGACCCCCCCCGGTCAAGAGTCATATAGCATGGGGACCCCCCCCCCTGGTAGAGAATCAAATACCATGGGACCCCCCCCCCTGGTCAAGAGTCATATAGCATGGGGACCCCCCCTGGTCAAGAATCATGTAGCATGGGGACCCCCCCCCCTAGGCGGCAGTCAGGACTGACCCCCTCCCCCCCCAAAATTTTTTTTTTTTTTTTCTTTTTTTTTTTTTTTTTCTTTTTTTTTCTTCTTCTTTTTTTTTTTTCTTTTTTTTTTTCTTCTTTTTTTTTTTTTTTTTTTTTTCTTTTTTTTTTTCTTCTTTTTTTTGTTTTTTTTGTTTTTTTTTTTATGATAACATTTAATTAGTCATATTTCAATGGTTTTCCCATTACAGTAACCACACACACACATACAGCATATGTACATGTGTACAGAGTGTGGAGGGAAAACCGACTGAGAAATTTAAGAGTGTACTCGTACAGAGTGTGGAGGGAAAACCGATCGATAATTTTAGAGTGTACTCGTACAGAGTGTGAGGGAAAACCGATCGATAATTTCAGAGTGCACTCGTACAGAGTGTGAGGGAAAACCGATCGATAATTACAGAGTGTGGGAACGATCAATAAATTTGAGAAGGAATGGGATTTTCCCTACGTTAAGTCTTAATGCTTTCAGGTATCGTCAGAACACATCGCTCTCCGCTTTCACCTGATTATTAACAATGTCAACATTACTTCTTCACCGATGTGTAGAGACCATGGATGACGTCTTCAAAGTGAACTATGTTGACTATGTGTTTTCAAAGCTTCCTGCTTTTGAATCTAATTGGATTTTACAAGTGAAGAATTTGCATAAGCATTGGGAAGCTGTTGGAAAGATAATTCCAAGACATGAATTCATCCACTCATTTCTACAGGAATGTGAAGAACTACTTTTACCATCAACTTACGACATTGATTCAGCATTTATCCGCGCGAATACAACTTGGGCAGCTGAACTCATGCTAGCTGTAGCTGCTAGAATTATTTTACATTATGATGATGGCGTTCCATTGACGACGAATGCATCAGAACTTGTTCGATTCAACAATGAACGAGTTGAAGTGAATTCAAAGCTTTGTAAAATGTTTGAAGAACTATAAAAAAGCTGACTCTGCAATTTCTAATGGCATAAAAGGAGAAGGGTGAAGTGAAGTCATCATTCAACGCGCAGCCATGGAGAAGACAAGCAGCTTTAAAATTAGTGCAAACTTAACCATTACTGTGGAGCATGGAGAATTTGGGCTATTTCTTCGAATCAAACGTGGAGAGAGATGGCTTGCTTTATCACCATCCTTGTGGAAGATTGTGTGTCAGAACTTGGCAAGATTACGCAACATTGGCTTCAAACTGTACTTAACGCAAACGAAGTGGCTTGAAGTCATTTCATACTTGGATATGCGCTATGTGAGTTTTGTGCAAACATCACTGTTTGAAGGGAAAGAATATACGCGTTACATCAACATGAATGATGGTGAATGGGGGACATTGCTTCAGGAAATCCATAGCATAACCTCAACCTTACTGCCATGTACGGAATGTCATGGGAAGAAAACTCCTGTTAAGCTGCAAAAGGACAATCGAATGAAAGTGTCAAAGCTTTCCAAGAAAAGACTGTCTGAAGTTCGATTGGAGAATATGGATGTGCAAAATCAACTTGGACTTACCTGTGAATATTGTGGTGCTTACGGATATGCTGAGGATTATGATTGTCACTGCCACAAGTACAATTGCAAGTTGTGTGAACCTGACAACTTCTGCAACAAGTGTGGCTCACTAACAGTATCTGCCGAGTAAGACTACAAGTCATTTGCTTACCAGTCGTCAAAGTGTGTAGACGTGTCATATGGATATGTGAAAGATGGATGTAGAAACGTTTTTCAAGGAGACGTATGTGGACTACATGATAAGTGAACTGGCGCGTTTTGGATCTATTCAACAACAACTGGAACACTTTGACATCTATTGGGAACTTGCTCATTCCACGCTGAACGTACCGAAATTACGTGAGGATTTCATCAAAGAGTGTGTGCTTTCAAACATTGACAGAGCTGAGGAGTTTGATGTGGAAGCAGCATATCACTTTGCTCGATTTGATCCAAGACTGTTTTATGAAGTGAGAGAGTGGTTAATCTACATTGCAGTATAATGACAGACATTACATTGAGACAATATATAGTGCAAAAGACATATTCTGAAGAAATGTTATTAGCTGTAAAAAAGTTTGCATGTTTAGTATGTCCTGCTTGTCAAAATGAAGAGTGTTCAGAACATACTTGTCATTCTGCATGTGTCTATACATATTGGAATGAAGCTAAATATTACATTCATTTAGATAAAGTGTTAGATAATGCAAATCAACGTTGTGAAAAATATGGTGTAGATGCTATCACATTTGATGAATTAAGTAGTTGGTTAATGTACATTGAAGATCAATGGACTCCAATTATTCACACCATTGTATCAATACTTGATTTGTAAGATATGTTGATAAAATGCAAGATGTGTTGATAAAATAAAATGTAAGATATGTTAACAAGTGTTAATCATTTAGTGTTAACATGTCGACGTGGAAAGACTACTTAACCAATATTTATTTTAAACCTGGTCAACCCGGGGCATTTGCTGGTCCTTACAAACTATATCACATATTAAGAAAACATGATCAACCAGTCACTCATTCACAAGTGAAGAAATGGTTACAGGATCAAGATGCCTTCAGTTTACTACAACCTGTAAAATATAGGTTTAAAAGGCAACGTGTCATTACACGTGGAATTGATGACATGTGGGATATTGATTTAGCTGACATGGGAAACATAGCTTCCTATAATGATGACACCCGTTTTTTATTAGTTGTCATTGATGTGTTTTCCAAATATTTATGGGTGCAACCAATACCTAATAAATCACATACGAGTGTCATAGAAGCCTTTCAAAAGATTTTTCATGAAACACAACGAAGACCACGAACTCTAAGGTCAGACAAAGGAACTGAATTTAAAAACAGATGGGTAAAAGCATTTATGAAGAAGGAGGGAATACATGCCTATACGACAAAGAATGAAACCAAAGCCAACTTTGCTGAGAGAGTCATTCGTACTCTAAAGGGAATGATGTATCGATATTTCCTACATAATCAAACGTATCGATATATGGACATCCTTCCAGACTTAGTGTATAATTACAACCATAGACCTCATGGCTCCCTCCCTAATAAGTATGCTCCTGCAGATATTCGTAAAGACAACGAATCGAAAGTGTGGAAGTATATGTATGTAGACAAATTGAAATTAAAACCAAAGAAGAAAAAACCCTACAAATTTAAAATTGGTGATCAGGTTCGCATTTCTCACATGAAATATGTATTTCAACGGGATTATCATATAAAGTGGACGCAAGAAGTGTTCATTATCACACATCGTTGTAAGAAGCAAGGAATACACTTGCATCGTGTGAAAGACTTTTTGGATGAAGATATTGACGGACATTTTTATGAAGAAGAACTGCAGAAAGTGACAAAAGATATTGAATCAGTCTACAGAATTGAAAAGGTTTTGAAAACACGAAAAAGACGAGGTGTTAAAGAATTATTTGTGAAGTGGTTAGGTTGGCCAAAGAAGTTTAACAGTTGGGTGAAAGAAACAGATATTCGAAAATGAAGCATCCATTCACGTGTTTGGTCTCTGGACCTACAGGCAGTGGTAAAACTTCTCTAGTTAGAGAAATTCTAGAACAAAAGTTAATTAAACCCTCTCCAAAAGTCATTTTATGGCTCTATGCAGCAGATCAGCCTTTGTACAAGGGAATGAAAGGTGTGGAATTTTACCAAGGCATTCCAGATGACATTGAAGAGCGTTTTAACCCGAAAAAACCAAACTTACTCATCATTGATGACTTAATGACCAAATGTCATAGTGATGAACGCATGACACGTCTATTTAGTGTTGGTAGCAGTCATCAAAATCTAAGCATTATTTTTATTGTGCATAATTTGTTTCATCATGGTAGAGAAATGCGAAATATTAGTTTGAATACACATTACATCATTCTGTTTAAAAATCCTAGAGACAGTCAACAAATAAGTACATTAGCGCGACAAATGTATCCTGGAAAATCTCAATTTCTCATAGAAGCCTATAAAGATGCTACGAGCAAACCTCATGGCTATTTATTCATTGATTTGAAGCCGAAGACAAATGATCAACTACGTATTCGTACAGGCATTTTACCAAAAGATACACATTACGTCTATGTTGATAAGGTGGCGTATGAACAAGAACCAAGTCACTTAACCATTCGCAACCAAGATGTCTAAACGTATTCAAGCGAATCAACCATTTCTTCACTTGCTCGCACGCAGCGGGCCTAAACGACGTAAATCCTTGCTACAACAAGCTACTAAGGAAGAATTAACTAGCTTGTTTGAAATTTGTTTGAATATATTGCGAGGACATTTACCCTTAAGCTCAAAAAGGTATAAGGTATTCAAGCGTGAACGTCATACCCTACGTACACTAGCAGATAAGAAGATATCACTTCGAAGAAAAAAGAAGTTGGTTAATCAGAAAGGAGGATTCATTGGAGCTATTGCTAAATTTGCATTACCCTTGTTAGCTCAGTTGCTGTTAAAATGAAACATACTATGAAAATGGTCCTCATTCCTGAATATGAATATAAAATGTTGTTAGAAAAGAAGGGAAAAGATGGTGAAATCAAAACGAAAGTGAATAAACTTTTACGTGGGAAACGAACTCGTGAAAAGGCAATAGAAATGTCTCAAGTTCTTGGCCGTCATTTACGAACAATTCAGTCGCAACAACAGCGACAAAAGTCTGTTACATCATCCAAAGCAGAAAAATCAGAAAAGTCCCAACAGTTTCTAAGTCATTTTCAACCTATTTATCATGTAAAACTAACACAACTTCTAGCAGAACTTAAGAAATATGGTACGAGATGGACAGATAAAAATGAACTTGTTTTAAAAACGGGTACTGTCATTACAAATTCCAACATTATTGATTTGTTGAAAGAAGCATTGGTTGCTACAAGAAGAAAAGAACAACGAGAACCACCGCATGGTTGGAAGCAGTTTATTGAGGAAATTGTAGATGCTAATATTCCAAAAACTGTTTTTGGTAAAAAGACAACTCGTGAAGATATTACAAAAGAGATACAACAACGTCAACAAAGGTTGTTTCCAGAAGGATGGGAAACTTTTTAACATGGATTAAAGAGCTATGGTGTTGTTGTTGTAAAGAAAATGGAAATAAAAATACTATTCCTGTAAAAATTAGGTGTGTTAGTGCTTGTTGTCAGGGAGAAGTAGTAGATACCAATTTAGATCATGTAGATAGCAATTTAGACAATAATGTAGACAGCAATGTAGAAAGTGAGGATGAAGAGTGTCAAACATGAAGTAATGTATATACACATCTAGTCTATCTACATCACATAAACGATTTAGCTGCCATGGAGTCAACAAGTTTTTACATTACTTTACCCAGCAATGCTAGTATGAACTATTATCCCAACAACAAGACTTCAAATTATCAAATTCGTATGCCTCGAACCATCTATCTGAACGGAAAATATGAAGTGGCATTAGCTGAAATTCAATATCCACATACATGGACAACCATGAGACATGGAATGGACTATTCTATTCAGTATCGACAACAACCACTGAATGATGTTGTTCTTGGCACAATCAATATTCCTTATGGTTACTACAGATCCATACAAGAAATATGTCATGCAGTCAATGAAGAAGCAACTAATTCTATGAAAGATGACCTTAAAGAAGGTATTCGGATAAAGTATGATAAAATTAGACGACGCGTTTTTCTATATCTAAAATATGGCTTTGAAGTGTCATTCTCCACTGGATTAGCTGAGATTTTAGGATTTATCCCAAATCAATGGTATACTGAAACGTGTACAGCTGAATATAAAGCTGATGTGAAACAGGGGTTTTATACACTTTATGTGTACTGTAGTATTTGCGAGCCACAAGTTGTTGGTGATTATTATGTTCCTTTGCTACGTTCTGTTGCAATACAAGGACATGATGGAGACATTATCATGAAAACTTATGGAGAACCTCATTATGTTCCTGTAAACACATCCAAATTTGATGTGATAGAAATGAATATTAAGGATGACACAGACCATAATGTTCCATTTCAAACTGGGAAGGTGATCTGTAAACTTCATTTTCGACCAAAAGCATTATGAAAGCATACACACACAATCCATCTATTTATCGCAACCATTTTCTTCGTCAAGTGGGTGGAGAATTACCAGGATTTAAAGGAGCGCGAATACAATATGGAGATGGTATTGGTTCAATACTGGGATCATTGGCTCGAAAAGCTATTCCACTGCTTAAGGCAGGGGCTAAAATCGTTGCACCACATCTTAAAAAGGCTGCAAAAGATGTCGCGAAAGATGTTACAGGTCGAGTAGCACAACGTATGTTTGGTGATGAGTTAGGAGGACAAAAGAGAGCGAAACCAGCAAAACCTGTCAGAAGGCGAAAGGCAGCTAAACGGATAACATCAACAAAATATAAGAAAGATATTTTTTAATCATGTCTTTAATTCATAATCATTCTTGTGAATGTAGTCTTTCTCCATTAGAATGGTTTCACATACCACCAACGCAAACTGCTGTAGAAAAAAGTTATAATGTAGACTATCAACCACTAACTACCATTAGAGAAGGTGCTCCAATAGAATTCTACATTCCTGCGAGTACAGAAGAATATCTAGATTTAAAGAACAGTAAACTCCATATTGTATGTCGCATTGTAAAGGTTGATGGAGAAGCGTGTGGTGTAGATGATAACGTATCCTGTATCAATGATTTGTTTAATGGGTTATGGTCTAATATTGAATTATTTCTAAATGATCGATTGGTATCACATAGTAACAATACTCATGGTTATACCAGCATCATATCTCATCTCATTCATGACTCGGAAGAAAGTCTCAATTCTGAGCGCTCTATGCGTCTCATCTATAAAGATACTGCCGGGTCAATGAATACTCATCAGGTGAAAAGACCTAATCATGAAAGATATGTATCAGGTTTTCATGTAAATATTGAAGGTGGTGATATAGCTGAAACAGGAAATAATGGTTTACATAATCGCTATTTGTATACACATCTAAGCCGTGAGTTTATGCTTACAGGTGGTTTAAGGGTAGATTTGTTTGAGCAGGATCGTTATCTTCCCAATGGTGTTAGTATGAAATTACGCTTGCATAGAAAAAAAGATGAATATGTATTAATGGCTGCAAATAATGGTTTTAAAGTAGAAGTGAGAGAAGCGTTTTTAACCATTCGCAAAGTGAGGGTTAGTCCAGGTATTCCGTTGGGACATGCAGATGCATTGATGAAAAGTCCTGCTAAGTTTATTGTTACTAGAAAAGAATGTAAAGTTTTAGCTATTCCAACTGGATTTCAATCTTTTGTGAAAGATAGCATCTTTTTAGGTCAATTACCAAAACGTATTGTCATTGGAATGGTTCATTATGAATCCTTTGCTGGAACAGTATTGAGAAATCCATACAATTTTGAACATTTCAATCTTAACTTTATGCAGCTTTACTCTGATGGTGAACCAGTCCTATCAAAACCTCTCAAGCTTGATATAAATCAAGGCAAATATCTTGATGCTTTTGAAACACTTTACAAATCTTTTGATAGACTGGATGGTGAGAAAAGTTCCATTATAAAACGGGAAGATTGGCTTAGAGGTTATTCTTTGTTTTCTTTTGACTTAACACCTGATTATGATGGTGCGGATCATTATGCCCTTATCAAACATGGGAATTTGAGACTAGAAATGAATTTTGCTGGTGCCTTGCAAAATACAGTCAATGTTATAGTGTATGCTGAATTTGATAACATTGTTGAAATAAGTGCAAATCGTAGCATTCAATTCGACTACCAGTCATGAACACGAAGCAGATAGAAGCCATCCTATCTCATGATGCCACGACAAAAGACTTGTTCCAAGGTGTGTTTGCCATGGACCAGTTACCATCTTTACAACGCGGTGCCTATGTCATCAACACAGACGATCATGATGAGCCAGGAGAGCATTGGGTGGCAGTATATTATGACGAAGACCCTGCAGAATATTTTGACTCTTATGGACTTTTACCTATAGACAGTCGTTTGAATAAGTTTTTAAAGTTTAATTTCATTTATAATTCAGTTCCATTACAAACACCAATATCCTCTACATGTGGATTTTATTGTGTGTATTATATAATTCAAAGAGCTCGAGGACATAGTCCTTTTGAAATCATTGATGTATTAAGAAGAAGTGATGGTGATTTTGTTGTAAAGGATTTTGTATATAGACATTATAAACCATTATTTTATTGATGTTGTATTAGTTAAGTTGTATTAGTTAAGTTGTTGGTAATTGTGAATTGTATTATGAATATTGTAAATAAACAAGACAGTTTTATACAACATTCTTTGTTTATTGTGTTATACATTATTTACATTTTAACAATTATTTTACATTGAATTTTTTATTTTACAAATACATTCAATACATCGATAAACACATGCCATTCATACCAATCTAAATTAATATATGTATCATAGACATTACATCCACGTTTGTAAATGCTATGAAAACTAGCATAACACTGTCCATTACCAAACTTTATTATTTTAACATCTTTGTGTTCAGACAGTTTCAGTTCAACTCCATGATCATTCATGTCAATGTCCATCACCATAACACACATGGGATGCGTCAGTTCAATGGACTTGGTGCCTCGCATGAGTTGCACTCCTTCCTCTTTGAATTCAAGCGTTAGGTTCTTTCCAATCCAATGCTTGTAACAGAGCGTGCCATTCCACTGTGTTGAGGGTGATGTAGTCGTAGCATTTTGTAAGCTCATCATATTGGCGAAATCGTACAAACACGTCTAAATAGTTCTCAGTGACACGCACTTCTAAATCCTCTGAGAGTTTCAGGAGAAAGCCAGGTATCCTCAGCTTCTCTAGATGGTCTTTCAACACAGATTGTTCGTCAGTTGATAGAATGATATACTTTCCAAAATGTTTTAGCACGATGTCATCATATTCGTTTCTCAGATATGAGAATCCATGTGAAATAGGTTCATATTCCGATAAAAAGTCTTCCATCTCGTTCAACAGTCAGATGAACTATGAGCTGTCTCCTTGTCTGCAAAGACGTTTTTTATGCTCGCAAGATGGCGAAGAGTGGATGTTGTATCACTTCTAGGAATCGTAAGACTGCGTGCCAGTTCTTGATATCAAAGATGATCAAATCTGTATATGGTGTATCTGGTACAACTCCCTTATAATCCTCTGGATAATCCTGTAAAAGATTTCTACAGATTTCTACACGTATGTTAGAATCATATTCAGCCACCGTCACTTCCACTTTATTTTCAAGTCTACGTTTAAACCCATGTTCAAGTGGTATGTTTTTAAAGTCTTTCCATACTTCAGGTTTAAACCGATGATAACTTGTCTGAGAATCTAGTATCACTTCATTCCTATCATTTACAGTAAGGTAAGCACCACCGTTCAGCATGAGTGCATTCATGTTTTTACCTTGTAATGAGCCGTCTTCTTGTCTGCGAAGCCTTTTATCCACTTCTTTCACTTGCTTCTTCAGCATTTTCCATTCAGGTATTGTCAGCAAGATACCCTTTTTCGTAGGACGGTTTTTTCCAGTCCCCTCATCTCTCAGGTACTTGCGAATGTTTACCACTCCTTCATTGCTTTGTTTCATAATCTTGATATACTTTCCATTTCCTAGAGAAAGCATTCCATCCCACGACTGTGGTGTTGGTGCTGTCTCCACTTTCAATTTCTTGATGGTAGTGGTAGGATTTTTCACTTTTAAGTCTTTAACTGCATCTGCAAGAGTATCCATATCAGTTGTAGATCTCTTACGACTTTCACGTTCCATGTTAACACTTCAATGTTCACACCTCAAATAACTCTTCCGTTGGAGGACCTCCCCCTTTATACCATAGCCTTGTAATGTCCATGCGCTAAGGTGGAATAGCCATCACTCATCACATATCGCTTGTCGTCATATGGGGAGAGGGCTACTTTCCTCAACTTCTCCGAGAAAAGCTGGTGACTATGACTTCGGATAATGTGTCCTGTAGCCATCGTTTGAGTTTTCTTAAACAAACTGTCTCTATACTGCACATGTTTAATGCGTCTTTGACAAGCTTGAGTGATGCCTTTAGCTGTATGTTTTTCTTTCCCACCGCACAATAAACTGTACATTTTCGGTCTGAGTCCAACAAACTCTTCAATAGGGACGCCTGCCGTCTCATCCTTCATTTTCCCAAGCACTTTTTTGTTCACGTTGGAATGTAGGAAGTGATCTGGCGGATAGTCACTTGTGTCGAACAGGTCAGCATCTTGCTGCATATCCTTGTAGATATCTTCCGTTTCTATGTCGTAACAAAGACTGTCGGTGTCGCTGAACAACAACTTGGCATTGGGATACTTGACCATGATGTAGTTGTAATGAAAGTTGAACATAAGCACTTTGCTGAGGTCGAGAATGGTAAAACCAACTTGAATGGGTTTATCCAGAAGCAAATCCACTTTGCGCAAATGTATCGCGGTCAAATCTTCGTTGAAAATTTTGAATTTGTGGAAAGAAGGTTTGGCCACAAGTTTCTTGAACCGCTTTTCCTTGTGAACAAGTTCAACATTGATTCGCTTTCTCACATTTTCCATGGTTTTGCCAAACACTGAGTTGTTCATCAGTTTGAAGAAGTCTTTCTCAAATGGGTTCTTGGCCAATTTTCTCTTTTCTGTGTTCAAGGTAATGTATTTTGCCAACCATTTGCTCTGTTCAAACATGATGGCGCGATGTACTTTAGTGACTTTCAACCCCAGTGAGACGTACTGTTGTAAATTCCTGTAATGAAGTACATATTTCTTCTTGTCAGACAAGTTAGGAATGAGCTTTTCACTGGATTTCTCTTTCATGTTTAGATCTTTCCGCAGCTTCTGACTGTACTCTGACAATTCTTCAACTTTGACACATTTCCGTTCTGGAGCCACTGGGTAGTGATTATGATGATCATGGATTGAATTTGGATATTCTAAATCCACTTCCAAAATGAATCCAATGTCGTCATCTTCATCCACATCCATGAAGTCAATGGATTCTGGCTCACTCACCCACATAAATCCTCTTTGTGGCA
This sequence comes from Protula sp. h YS-2021, assembly GCA_949752745.1. Taxonomy (NCBI): domain Eukaryota; kingdom Metazoa; phylum Annelida; class Polychaeta; order Sabellida; family Serpulidae; genus Protula; species Protula sp. h YS-2021. The sequence goes on from OX457034.1 coordinate 4,642,988, forward strand.
TGCTTTGTGACATGGCCCAACCATACAAGTTGTTTGCGTCGAGGTACATCAAATAGTTGTTTGGTATCTCAGAATTGTAATCTGCTACGTAGGGATTATTTGCTTTCGCATACTTGTGTGTGATCACGGATATTCCTCCACGTATGCCTTGCTCAACCATTTGGTACATGTCAATGTCATTGATCAATTCCAACTTCACCTTTGTCGCTTTCAACATTGCATCCCACGACAGTCCTGGTGCTGTATAGTAGTGAGCAGGATCCAATTCATATGTGTTGAGACATACGTGACGAAAGTTTTCAAACACGTCAGCCAGCAGCAACACATCTGATTTTAGGTACAAGTCATGGTATTCGCCAAATGTTGTACAGTTGAATGTCTCCCACACCTTCTGCGCATGCGCATAATCCTCATCGCTAATGTCTTCTTCACTGAGCAGACTGTAAAACTTGTCCTTGGACGGCAGTTGTGTTTCAGCAAACTTGGATGGCTCATCCACGTAATCATAAGGGTATACGCCCTTTCTCAACAGTAAATCTTGTTGGTCACTATTGTGAATGTGTGACGTCATGTTATAAAAGTTGTCTTTCCCTTCTGCCGCTAGGTTGGATACCAACTTCTGTAGAGAAGTACTCATGAACTGAAAGCTGTCTGTAAATTTCAGATTGCTCATGGTGAATGCAATATATTTCTCAATGGTGTTGGGAATGACTGTAATCGTTTCATCTTTGAATTTTCCAATTTCCTCCATGATAAGGTGACTGTCATAGCCTCGCAAATTGTGGAAAAACACAGGAATGATAAAAGAATCTTTATCCCCTTGCTGATCCTTTCTAAGTCGGAATTGTAAGTTGCATTCATTGTGTGCTGCTCCACGATATTTGCCATTGATATGGTCATGATCTCTCACACGATCTGCTCCTAGAGGTTCATGACAAATGTAGCAATCAACAGCGTTCTTAAAATTCTCTTTGTCTTCGCGAGTCATCACCATTTCCTTTGGTCGCTCTAAACCACGTACAATACGATCACGTTCATTCAACATATGGTCTAAAAAGACCTTTACAGCATTGTATCCTCGATACACGATTGGTGCACGTGTGTTGTACTGACTCACAACTACATAGGCAAAGCTGTTTGGACGATGATGTTGATACTTGTCTTCTTCTTCATGCTTTTGCGTGAAACATTCAAAGTCTGCATAAATCACAAACGGTGCTCGCTGTTGTTTGGCTACATTCTTAAACTTAACGAATGGTTCCTTGGGAAATGATAAACGTTGCGCGCCATGCTTGCCACACACTTCACGATGCTCATCTAAAAGCTCTTGTCGCATAAACCCGTGAAGACAGTTGAAACAATAAAAAGCTGCACCATTATGCTTTGATCGATAAGCCATCAGTCTGCTGAAATTCTTAATGAGGCAATAATGTCTTGTCTTGTCATTGCTAATCAAAAGCAAGTTGATTTCTCTCGCGCTGTTGGCGCTGGTGTTTCGACTGAGTTGTATAGGAACAACGACATCATGTTCATATCCAAACACGTTAATGGACACATCATTCTCCTTTTCAAACTTTGGAATGTCTGTAATCGGTGTTGGAAATGTCATGCCTTCCACCTTCAATTCATTCTCAAATAGCTTGTATTGATGCACACGCTGTGGGTCATTGCTTGTTGAAGGGTGAAGGTGAGCCAGTACAGACCATAAGAAACATTTATTGTCTTTATTCTGAATGTTTAACACACCTTTTGTATTCTTCACTTTCTTCGGTAGTGGAATAAAACTACTCGCATCCAGTGGCGCTGACGTAGCTGTATGTACTTCAATATATAGTATGTTATCCAATACCCAGCCAGAGCCTTGTCGCTCATGTTCATCAAACTTAGTAAACAATTCTTTATAGGCGTCTGGCAAGTCCTGCTCAATATCTGCTGGGTTGTATGCTGTATATGTTGGACTGCTGATAAATGAATTATCCACTTGTTCTACCATAACACCTTCAGCATTCGCTGTCAGTTTCTTGAAACGTGCATGAACGACAATGTACCATTTCATTCCATAGTTTAAGGTCTCCAACAAATGTGTCTTGATACGGTTCTCTTGTTGTCGCATTTCAAGCAGTAAATCCGATCCATCCTCAGACTCAAATCGTCTTTCCTGTGCGTTTTCTCCCAGACTAACCCTTCTACCTCTCCCTACTTGTCCTGTTTTTTCTTTCTGTGAAACATGTTCTTCATGAGACGCATTTTCCATCTCAGCTGGTATGCATGCATGTGCCTCAAATGTATCCATAGATGGAAATATTTTAATGCATTCACAGCAGAGGACTGGATGAGGTCTGATAACACCATCTTGTACCGTCTTTCGTCTCTTGGCTTCAATCATCTCAACAAGCTCTTCATTAGCACGTTTCATCTTAGCACGTTTCATCTTAGCTGGTTTGCATGTATGTGTTTCGAACAATTCCAGAGATGGAAATGTCACATTACAATCATGACAGACGACTAATGTGTCTGAATTAGATGCCATTGTTGTTGTCACGTCAATTGCTTAAACTGATATGATGAAATGTAGGTCTCACTCATCCTATTTATACCACCTAGGCATGTATTGCAGAGACATCTAGCGGAGAGCGATGTGTTCTGACGATACCTGAAAGCATTAAGAAAAGAAAAGCATAATATATTTTCAAAAAAAAAATTAAATTTTGGTTTAGAACCCTGATTTTTACCCTACTACACCATAGTAAAATGTTCAAACTTATTTTCTACATCATATTTTGTCAAAAAACAAAATTTGTTAAAGTTGGTCTAAAACCCTCATTTTTACCCTACTACACCATGGTAAAATGTTTAAACTTATTTTATACATAATATTTTGTCAAAAAACAAAATTTGTTAAAATTGGTCTAGAACCACCATTTTTCCACTACTATGACTTTAGAATATTCAAATAAGTAGCATGCTAAAATGTTCAAACTTATTTTATATATTATATGGTGTTAAAAAACTACATTTGTTAAATGTGTTTTAGAAGTGCCATTTTCCAACTACTATAACTTAAAACATAACATTGGACTTAACGTAGGGAAAATCCCATTCCTTCTCAAATTTATTGATTGTTCCCACACTCGAGCGCACTCTGAAATTATCGATCGGTTTTCCCTCACACTCTGTACGAGTGCACTCTTAAATTTCTCAGTCTCAAAAAAAAAAAAAAAAAAAAAAAAAAAATGACTTACCACAAGTCATTGGTTAATTTGTCTTCCAATCTTGCACTTCCCTTTTCCAAAGAATAACCAAATCTTTCACTTCTCTTTTCCAATGAATAGCTAATGTTTCACTTCCTTTTTCCAAAGAATAGTCAATGTTTCACTTCGTCTCCTATGTGTATTCCAGTCAATCCATCGATTGTTCTTCAACAGCACAACACAATAGGTAAGAGCAACTGTTTTCACTTTTTTTTCCCCATGTGTATCCAACGGCAGCCAGAGCTTGAATGATGCATATGTGCACAGACAAGGTGTTCTTATAGGAGTGCTGAATCACATACTATGGTTGGTCCATGATGGTTTGGCAATGCAATGATTAGAGTGGTGACAACCCAACCTTTTTATACTACTGACGGTGAGCCGTGAGCCAGCGGCGTAAAAAGTAGCCGGGAGGGGGGGGGGGGGGGGCTCACTAGGTAGCTGGGCCGGGGGGGGGGTCAGTCCCGACTGCCTACTAGGGGGGGGGTCGGTCCATAGTATGTCCCGAGGGGGGGGGGGTCCCATGGTATTTAGTTCTCTACCAGGGGGGGGGGGTCTAGAAAGTATGACGTCACAAAATGCGGGAATCTCTCGTGCGGTGATTCTCTCGTTTCTCAACTACTAATAGGTTTACTGTATATCTTTGTTACCACTGACTTACGCTCGGATGTGAATCATGGGTTATTTTTATCCCTACTTCCAGGTACAATCTAGAGATTTTTGGAACGGGCTATTGTATTAGCAGGAATAGATGGACAAATCTTCTCTGACAAGTCATTTCGCTCCACCGGAGCCACCTATTCTGTTAATTTTCGTGACCCGGATGCAGGTGGGTAAAAGAGTTGCTCACTATTTATGGAAAATTACATACATAACAAGCCACCTAGTCGTTACGCACATTGCATGATTCATCCTGTGTATTTCTCTTTATGTGGCATATTCACTTTATTTACAGTTGTAAAATAGATGATGTATTGAAAATTTTCTGTTAATATAATACGCTTCGAACACTTTTCAGCTGTTTTATTTCCCTCCATTTTTGAAAATACAAAAAAAAAAAAAAATAAAAATAAATAAATAAAATAAAATTAACGTAGATTTCACAAAATTAATTTCACAGCTCAGCCAATAGTCTTTATACAGTGGGTACATTCTTTTTAGATTTTTCAGAAAAATGCAAATCCACTTTCCAAACAAACAGAGAAACTTCATCTCACCGCCCAAAAGATCACGTCTCCAAAAATCGGGAAATAAAAAAAACAAAACACAAATATAGTTATTTGGTGCTTATTTCAGAGAAACATGCAATTTATACATGTCCTGAAATATATCCTGTGACAATTGTTTGTTAGGTCATTGGGTGAAATGTGATCTGTTTATCTAATAAATTTCCTACTACTTCAGAAGTACCGACGGTGATGTAGATTTTGCCTCAACCTATAGTTATTGACTTTAAACCTTTGGGCCCCCGTGTATCTCTTTATACACACTGCAATCACATCTAAAATTTTCCTTGAACTAAACTTCTACTCGTAAATATCTATATGTCATATGCGTTTAGGCAAATAAATTGTAGAAATGCCTTTGTTTACATTTCCGCAATTTTCTATCTGGCCTTCCGCAGAGAAAATTTCCGAGACAAAAACCGTCTCTAGATAACGAGAAATTTTCCAAAAGAACACCTCTCGTTTCTCCAAGAGTCTCTTGGTTTTCCGAGACGGTCCAAAAGAACGTACCAAGTATTGTTTGAGTACCGTTTTCAGTTATTTACCGCATATTTACTACATAATAGCGTTGTTAATTAAACGTAAAAAGCAAATGTTAACAGCTTATGTAATGTGAAACAGCGAGAAGGCATTTCTCAGTCTTCCTCTCGTAGTGGGACCTTGAATTATCGCTCATCTATTCATCCTCGCGCCAGTTTGCACTTTATGAATTTTGTTGATTTTGCCAGTTTTTTTCCTATAAGTGCTTTTTCTCTCTTTGCAAGATCAAATATAAATACAGTTTACTCCACTGATATGTGGAATTTGTTTTTATTTGAACACTCTTAATATGTGGGAAAAAAACAATGTATGTTCCATCCCTCGTAAAGCCATCACTTTGATGGAAAAGTTCTTGGAAAGAATGTCAAGGTTTCAGTCTTGAGTTACAGCAGTTTAAATTTGGTCTTGCAAAGAGAGTAAAAGCACTTGTAGGGTGACAAAATGACCGCAAAAAGTAAAAAAAAAAACAAAAAAAAACGCGAATTCGTCCCAGATTTTTCCAAAAAATATATACGAGGGAGAGGAGATAAAATTGGCTAGAGTAGATCGTAATTGATGACAACAAAATGCTAAATTTCATCTCCACTAAATAAGCCAGCTGCAAGTTTTGCAACTCTGCCGACTTAAACATACATCGATCATTTTGTGATATTTGACAAAACAAATTTGTTTTTAATTCAGGGTTCTCTCATGTTTCCATCTCCCGAAAACAGGAATAACTCTGGGACATAATTTGTTTTGAACCACGGAAGATGTCCTCTTTCATTTCACCAATTTGGATCTACTGTAGCCATTCATTCTCCCCCCTCGTAGAAACGATTATGAAGAACAGAGGAATTCCATTTTGTAGTTTCGTACATGCACTTCGAAATTGAAAAATTCCATTATTTGAGTTTTATAAGCCTGATATAGCCTTAATAGCTGCGAGTAGTTGAAAATATTTTCCAATTGACGGTTCTATCAACTTTTCATGTATGTCACGTGATAAGGGCAGGTGTATAACGTCATTACGTAAAATTGTTGTGTGCGAAATTTCTCAGCTGCTGAACATCGAAGAAAGTTTAAACTTGGTGGGATTGTTGCTTGGTTGGTCCGAAAGAAACTATTTTTTTTTCGCGAGTACAACGAAAGAATGCAGCGTATGACGTCACCGCGTAAAATATGTTTATATTTTGAACGAGATCTTGTATCCATAATATCTCGATAGCGGAAAGTCGTGTCGACTAAAACTTTTATATAGATATTCCTTGGTTCAGTCAGACGATTGTTTTAACTTTTGACGGGTAAAAAATTATCAAAATATCTCGACATCGGAAAGTAGGATCGGCTTTAAATTTGGTGTAGTTATTCCTCGGATAAGTCGCACGGTTTGATTGAACGTTATTAAACTCGTATAGAAAATAAAGAAAGGTGCATAACATCAACACCCTCTTCCCCGCCTCCCCATTTTAGCTTCTTTGTTAACTAAGCATAGGTGTTAACTACGCTGGGGATTTCAGCGTTTTCCAGAAGATTCTTAAGTGTTCCTGCATTCTTTAGAAAGCTTCAAAACAGTAACAGCATTACTGTCGGTCCATTGCTATTTGTTATTGCCTGAAATGGAGCGTTTTGTGCGTTTCTCATCCACGTAAAAATGCCACTCAGTCAGGTGTCAGTGTTAGTTGTGGTGCATGGTGAAGTCGTTATACACGAAGTCATGTAATGCCATTGTCGTATTTATAGGTGTAAGCAGGTCTAGCTTTTGGTTTTTTTTTTCACCGCATACTTGATTCGGTTGCCAAAGTGTTCTATATATAGGAGCTATTTGTATCGATTAGCATTGTTTGGAGAAGCATTTTTCGCTATTAAAGTGGGTCAGCTGATATCTTGTATTATGAGAAGCGGCTCACCACTTTGGCACGGAAATGTCTCCTCCTCCCACGGAGGTGCGTCATCTGATGCGCAGTTGTTAAGAATGTCTTTCTAGTGCTTTTTGGCGATGGGAATGTACGAAGACAAGGTAGTATATCATGGCTATAACTACACTTAGGGTACAGACCGTTACCTTTGCCATGGGTAAAATGGTTAGACTTTCGTGTAAAGTCGGACCGGTTCCTAGTCAACTGGGCGCCAAGTTAACTGGGCGCCAAGTCAACTGTTCGACAGAAAAGTCAACTGGGCGACAAAAAAGTCAACTGGGCGACAAAAGAAGTCACCTGGGCGACAAAAAATCTTATGTTTTACATTTTGGACTTCATGCAAAATGGTTATTTGTAGAGATTAGGAAATCATGAAATTTGAATTACAAAAAAATCTGTCTCTACTATCAACTAACTCTTTATTTCACTATAATCAAGCGTGTACAAACAGAGATAAAAGTGAGTTCTAATCCGTCTCAAACATTGAACTTAACGCATATATAATTGCCATTCTCTGACACATTTTCTTGTGATCCTTGAAATCCGATAGAGAAACCCCTGATCCCCTGAAAGCACACCCAGTAACTGCTATCGCCCTCAGTAAAGGAGTTCACATAAATTGCAATTACCAAGAGCAAGCGGAGTGCCGTCTCTGGTGTTTTCAAATGTAGTCCTTATGTGCAATTTATTGATTTAATATTGTAATCAAAACATCTATCTATAAAAGAAAAAAGGGTGCTTAGCCACGTTGAATCGACTTCATTTCCATTGCAATTAAAAGGAGTTTACATACATTAGAATTAAAAAGAGTTCACATAAATTGCAATTAGAGTAATCGGAGTGCCGTCTGTGATGTGTTCAAACGTTTCCACTGATGTCCAATTCATTAGTTTGGTAGTGAATCAATAATTCTAAACATGATGGTAAATGGTTGAGTACTAAAATGTTTCAAGCAATTTATTTTTTTTTTGTCGCCGAGTTGACTTCTACTGTCGCCCAGTTGACTTTTTTTGGTCGCCCAGTTGAACATTTTTGTCGCCCGGTTGACCCCAGAGTTGTCGCCCAGTTGACTTATTTGTCGCCCAGTTGACTCGCCCAGTTGACTTGGCGCCTAGTTGACCAGTTACCAGTCGGACCTACATTAAATAGCTGGGGGGAGGGGGGGGGGGGCGTGTGGAGGATTGATGGTTAGCAAAAAAAAAAAACCCGACCACCTTTAAGACCTGGATAAAAAAATGTAAAGTAAGACCCGTTTGTCGTGGCCCCTTCCAGATTCGGGTAAAACCTGCCTGTCTTGACCAACTTCCAGATCCGGATAAAAATGTAACATACAGTTAAACTACTGTAGTGACCAACTTGAGATCTGGATATAAGAAGGACCTAAAGTAAAACCCGTTTTAGCGATCATCTTCCATACTCGGATGAAAAAAGACGTCCATTTTTATCTGTTTAAGTGACCACCATCTGTTTTGTTTAGCTTGAATTTCTTACAATGAATTATGGGTATGTTTGCAGAAATGAATATTTTATTTCAGTAATTGAAAAAAGAAAGAGGGGGTGGGGGAGAGGAATAGGATTATGCCATAATATGAAATTTTTAAAAATTTTTCCAGTGAAATATTTCATGAAATATTTCAAGAAATATTTCATTCGAAATATTTCATACCAGCCCTGGATTATGGGTTTAGTCGGGGAGACATTTGTTTTTGTTTACAAAAACAAGAAACTAAGAAGGTATCGATTGAAAGTGTATAATATAAGCCTGTACTCTTATGTTTTGTGTGCACTGGCCGCTCTAATAGAGCTTGTCATTGATTTCAGTTTTGCTAATCTCGGGCCAGTGGCGTTATTTTTAGAAATGGTGCCCCACATAAATGGTCCGATAAAAAATTAAGATGCACAATTTTTATGGTTAAATAACAATTTTGGACTGAGAAAATATCCAGAAAAAGCTTGCTAGTCGGAACCTCGTTGTTCTGGAACATGCACCGAAAGATCCGCAAACTCAAAAACTGCAACAAGTAGCCATTTCTGTTACAGGTACTGTGACCCTTTCTGTCCTAGGAATACGGAAATGGTCCGCTGGGACTAGCTATATTAGCTCCGAGTTAGCTCTGACTTAAATAACATCGTACATCTCTCTGTCAGAGCTACGAAGCCTTACATTGTTCAACTCATAGGGGTCAACTTCATATGTTCTGAGAAACGAATCCTGCATGCTAGTCCCAATTATTCAAATATTTACAGAAAGTTCATGCCTACCTTACCCCTTTTGTAAAACTGGCACAATTTTTAACGGGCTGCATATCTCCGCTGGTACAAATTTCCCGCAGTAACTGAAATTTGTTTACATCTAGGCAGCATGGTTTATTACGTGAAAAACTGACAGTAAATTTTGTAATTATGCACCAAAACTTTTGAATTGGCATTTGTGGGTCGATGAATTTGCCTCAAAGCGAGCGTAGTTGACTTGCAGATCGTTATATAGCGAGGATTTGAAGCGCTCCGCCGAACCTCAGTAGCGGGCCGCTTCTTTGAGCTACGTGATGCAGTGATAGGAGTCTGTTGTTTCTCTTTTGAAGCACGAAACATGCGCATCAGCTGACAGAATGTCTGAATAAAAAGGGAAGTTCGTATCTAATTTGCCCTTTTTAACCCAGCCGACTTTATCGGACTGGTTTAGTCCTTTCACTATGGGGGGCTTGAATGTATGTGCGTATGTTAAACTTTTTCTTTAAAATGCTACTCATCCTACAGTTTTTCTTCAGTCGTTTTGATATTATGCAGGAACGTTCCCTGGGTGGTCTCCGACCTATCTATTGCTTTCTTTTTTTTTTTTTGACGATTGACGAAAAACTGACAAAATGGCGGCACTTTTTGTGCCCGTTTTGACCCGTTTTTAAAATGCTACTCCTCCTACAGTTTTATTCCAATCGTTTAGATGTTACGCAGGGATATTCCCCAGGGGTTCGCCTACCAGGCTGTAATTTTTTTCGCGGTTCGCCCAAAACTGCCGAAATGGCGAAACTGCAGTTTGGCAAAAATTGGAATAAATGGTAGTAAATAACTGAATTGTCAAACCGTTCATTTCTCTCGGTCTTTTTCAAATAGTTATAAAATTTCAATCGAAAGTTTGTTAGGTGCTTCTCCACCTGGACTTCGCTTTTTTTCGAAAATGACAAAAAAAAAAAAAAAAAAAATGCCGAAATGGTGGGATTTAAAACATTTGGTAAGATTGTGTAAATGTCGGTAAATCCGTGAATCGTTAAAAACCACCCTCTCCAACATCCCTTTTCGGGTGGCTTCCACCCGGGAAAACTTACGTTCAGAAACAAAGTTCTTCATTTTTTGGCCCAACAGTAGTCGTTTCAGAGTTTTTCTCTCTTTACTTGTTTGGTAACTCGGTAACTCGGTCCTTGGAGATGCTTGTTTTTGTTATTATTTTTTTGTGGGACAGGTATAACTTTTTGTATCAAGTACCAGTAACCTAAGACTGTCCGACAGATTTTAATGGTTTTTCCATTACTTTAGTGTCCTAATTACCAGCGTGCTGTCACTTTGCACATGGAAAGTTTACGAGATTAGAGATATCTCCATGTTCTGCATTAAGTTGTATCTCAGGAAATTATTCTCGGGCTGGATTCTTAATTCGCTATTTTGCCTGCAAACCATTCTCTCAGTACAGCAATGGTGTGCATAAATTTTTATGTGCAAATTTCAAAGGATATTGCTGTAAAACTAATCTAATGCGGATGTGTGATATTCTCACCGTCCATAAAGCAGATTCCAGACTATTTGTCGTCTGTTAGGCGACTAGTGAATTTCTATTAACTTTTAGTTGGAGTTGATAAAATTTTTTGTTAGGTAACGAGGAAATTCACGTGAAACGGAACAGCACATTGGAATTAGTGAAACGGAAAAGTGTGTTCGTTGGGTGTAAGAACAACGTTCGCAGCTGTTTTTGTTGTTTTTGTTGTTGTCGTTGAGTGTGAACACGACGTTCTCACCCGTTGTTGTTGTTGTTGTTGTTGTTGTTGTTCTTGTTGTTGCTGTGAACACGACGTTCTCGCGTGTTGTTTTTTGTTGTTGTTGCTGCGAACACGACGTTCTCACCCGTTGTTGTTGTTGTTGTTGTTGTTCTTGTTGTTGCTGTGAACACGACGTTCTCGCGTGTTGTTTTTTGTTGTTGTTGCTGCGAACACGACGTTCTCACCCGTTGTTGTTGTTGTTGTTGTTGCTGTGGACACGACGTTCTCGCCTGTTGTTGTTGTTGTTGTTGCTGTGAACACGACGTTCTCGCCTGTTGTTGTCGTTGTTGCTGTGAACACGACGTTCTCGCCTGTTGTTGTTTTTTGTTGTTGTTGCTGTGAACACGACGTTCTCACCCGTTGTTTGTGTTGTTGTTGCTGTTGACACGACGTTCTCACCCGTTGTTGTTGTTGCTATGGACACGACGTTCTCCCCTGTTGTTGTTGTTGTTGCTGTGAACACGACGTTCTCGCCTGTTGTTGTTGTTGTTGTTGTTGCTGTGAACACGACGCTCTCGCCTGTTGCTGTTGTTGCTGTGAACACGATGTTCTCACCCGTTGTTGTTGTTGTTGCTGTGGACACGACGTTCTCGCCTGTTGTTGTTGATGTTGTTGCTGTGGACACGACGTTCTCACCCGTTGTTGTTGTTGTTGCTGTGGACACGACGTTCTCGCCTGTTGTTGTTGTTGTTGCTGTGGACACGACGTTCTCACCCGTTGTTGTTGTTGTTGTTGTGGACACGACGTTCTCGCCTGTTGTTGCTGTGAACACGACGTTCTCACCCGTTGTTGTTGTTGTTGCTGTGGACACGACGTTCTCGCCTGTTGTTGCTGTGAACACGACGTTCTCACCCGTTGTTGTTGTTGTTGCTGTGGACACGACGTTCTCGCCTGTTGTTGCTGTGAACACGACGTTCTCACCCGTTGTTGTTATTGTTGCTGTGGACACGACGTTCTCACCCGTTGTTGTTGTTGTTGCTGTGGACACGACGTTCTCGCCTGTTGTTGCTGTGAACACGACGTTCTCACCCGTTGTTGTTGTTGTTGCTGTGGACAAGACGTTCTCGCCTGTTGTTGTTGTTGTTAATGTTGTTCTTGTTGTTGCTGTGAACACGACGTTCTCGCGTGTTGTTTTTTGTTGTTGTTGCTGCGAACACGACGTTCTCACCCGTTGTTGTTGTTGTTGTTGCTGTGGACACGACGTTTTCGCCTGTTGTTGTTGTTGTTGTTGTTGCTGTGAACACGACGTTCTCGCCTGTTGTTGTTGTTGTTGTTGCTGTGAACACGACGTTCTCGCCTGTTGTTGTTTTTTGTTGTTGTTGCTGTGAACACGACGTTCTCACCCGTTGTTGTTGTTGTTGCTGTGGAGACGACGTTCTCGCCTGTTGTTGCTGTGAACACGACGTTCTCACCCGTTGTTGTTGTTGTTGCTGTGGACACGACGTTCTCGCCTGTTGTTGTTGTTGTTGTTGTTGTTATTGTTGTTGTTGTTGTTGCTGTGAACACGACGTTCTCGCCTGTTGTTGTTGTTGTTGTTGTTGCTGTGAACACGACGTTCTCGCCTGTTGTTGTTTTTTGTTGTTGTTGCTGTGAACACGACGTTCTCGCGTGTTGTTGTTTTTATCCCCCGTGGAACGGAGGGATATAGTTTTGAAATGTTCGGTCTGTCCGTCCGTCCGTCCGTCTGCCCGTCTGTCACGCTTCAGTCTCACGCGCCTACAGGCCACATTGATAGATGGATTCGTTTCAAATTGTGTACACGGCTTCTCTGGACCCTTCCGCAGTGCAGTAACTAAGAATTTTCAGGATGGGACTTAAATTGACAAAATGGCGGATTTTACAAAATCGGCGCTGTACTTAGCGTACCTACGCAAGTCTCACGCGCCTACTGGTTAATGGATTGATTCTTTAAATATTAGGCACTACGTCTACCTATCTTCCAATTTTAAATTTTGCGTACTCAACACGCAACAGCCTTACACACACCATATCGCCCAAGGGGGATAGACGTACTCCTCGAGACGTAGTCAAGTTGTTGTTGTGGCTGTGAACACGACGTTCTGGCCTGTTGTTGTTGCTGTGAATACGATGTTCTCACGTGTTGTTGTTGTTGCTGTGAACTCGACGTTCTCACTTGTTGTCGTTGTTGTTGTTGCTGTGAACACGACGTTCTAACCTGTTGTTTTTGTTGGTGTTGCTGTGAACACGACGTTTTTACCCGTTGTTGTTGTTGTCGTTGTTGTTGTGAACACGACGTTCTGACCTGTTGTTGTTGCTGTGAACACGACGTTCTCACCGGTAAACGGTCATCTGCCTCCCGGTCAACTGCCCCCCCCTTTTTTTGCAGCCCGGTTAACTGCCCCCCACCCCCCCTCTACAATTTGACGGGGTCGTCATCTGCCCCCTCATTTTTTAGTTGAAAAAAAATTCTTTAAAAATTAGGCAATTGTGATGTCCCCGTCAACTTCGTATCTGTAACAATTGAACTTCATTGATCTTTAACTCTCGTTAAAATAAAGAGATTTGAAAAACTATTGATCTATTCATCATCTCCGAACAAAACGAGATCTAAGAGACGATTGATCTGTTCTTTGTCGCTGATTTAAATAGATATAAAGAACGATTGATATGTTCATTGTCGCTCAGTAACAGGGATGTAAGAAACGATTGATCTATTCACCAATATTGATCTTATTGCAATTCTAATTGCAATTGGTTTCCTGTTGGTGAATTGCAATTTACCGAGGTGCAATACATTCAATAAAATAAATATAGTTTTATTTATTGTGTCTTTGTAAGCCAAGAACCCAAGAAAAAATTGTATATGGAGGGGAACAAGCGACCACCCCTCCACTTTTAAGGGGGGGCAGTTGACCGGGTTTCAAAAAAGGGGGGTCAGTTGACCGGGGGGCAGATGACCGGGATTCCGTTCTCGCCTGTTGCTGTTGTTGTTGTGGTATGAACACGGCGTTCTCACCTGTTGTTGTTGTTGTTGTTGTCGTTGAGTATCAACACGGCGTTCGCACCTGTTGTTGTTATGAAACATTTTTAACGCCTGCTGTTCCATGTTTTGGTGTGAACTAGACGCCAAGCAGTTACGCTGTTATCAGCTGATCCTGTACCGAAGCTATAGAGGATTTTGTGATCTAACCAGGTAGCATTCACAGCTCAATTTCGATGTCGTAATATATAAAGAAATGGTGAGAACTGATGAGAATGAATCAAAACTATATATATATTTATATATATATATAAGCACGGCGGGACCGGTCGATTTACTCCGAGATAACCGGAGTTCGAGATAAGCGGGGAACGCAGTTTTCGTTGATCATGGTGGTCTTAATGCACGTTGACAGTGTTCAGTTTTACGCCAAGTTCTTCAACAATTTTTGTTTTCGATTTTACGCCTTGTTCGGCTTCTTTAATTGCCTTTTACTCAAACTCTACAGATTTTATATCCAGTTTGCTATAACTCCCCGTTTAGTTTCCATCCTAGTCTCAGCTAGCAAATCGTGAGTATAAATTTTGAGTGAAAAATGGGTGACATTTATACCAAAAATAGATTGAACATGTCGGCGCAACGAATATCCCTTTCTGACTACACTTTGCCTTTCACAAGAGCTGTATAAACTGTCACCTAGTCCTCAAAGAGATACCGGCACCTTTCATACAAAAGAACTCTTACCCTGCTGATTGCAACTCCGTTTCCTCAATGAGCTGTGAATTGCAACCAAAATCCCTTTCTAATTGCACTTGTTTTGTATAAACTGATCTAATCCTTAAACGGATACAGGCACCTTTGATACAAAAAGACTCTTAACCGGCTGAATGTAACTCAGTTCACTCAATGAGATGAGAACGTCACTCTGAACTACTGAGTAGCGGGAGTTTTTTGTTTGTATCACAATGAAAGGACATGGAGTGTTTGGCTTTTATATATAAAAAAACTATTAAAGTTGCTATGTGTACTTTGACTTGCTTTTCAAACACATTCGCACCTAAAATACAATGTTTCTTTAAAGCTCAAAGGTTCGAGATATCCGGGGAAGTAACTTCGAGATAAGGAGAGATTTTATAAGACTTATATAAGGTAAAAAAAGTGGGACTTCGAAAAAGGTTCGAGATAACCGTGTCCTAGTATATCTTGGCCCCCCGGATAAGATATCCTAGTATATCTTGACCCCCCCGGATAAGATATCCTAGTATATCTTTTGGCCCCCTTTAGGATATCTTGGCCCCCGTAGGGGGCTAAGATCTACTAGGATATCTTGGCCCCTCTTGAATAATTTCATGTGAAAACTTCACTTGAAAGAAATATCAGTTTCATGTTTGATTGACGTATATGTGATCAATCAATCAATAGTTTTTTAAGAATGAGTAGCTGTTTTGTTGCATTTGACTTCATGTTCGAATCCACATCCACTCGAAACAGCGTTCGTCTTGACTGCAGTTCTGTCGATGACATACACCATGTCAGTAGTGCAAAGAAGTGTCAATTACCGTTTCATGTTTAATTTATGAATCCCGGTCATCTGTCCCCCTGGTCAACTGCCCCCCTGTCATCTGCCCCCCCCTTTTTTGCAACCCGGTCGACTGCCCCCCCCCCCCCTTCAAAGTGGAGGGGTGGTCGCTTGCCCCGTCTATATACATGTTTTTCTTGGGGTCTTGGCTTACAAAGACACAATAAATAAAATTATATTTATTTTATTGAATGTATTGCACCTCGGTAAATTGCAATTCACCAATAGGAAACTAATTGCAATTAGAATTGCAATTAGTTTACGGATCAGTCTCTCCTAAGATCAATATTGGTGAATAGATCAATGAAGATCAATTGTTTCAGAGACGAAGTAGACGGAGACATCACAATGCCTAATTTTTGAAAAAAAATTTCTGCTAAAAAAGGAGAGGGGCAGATGACGACCCCGTCAAATTGCAGGAGGGGGGGGGGGCAGTCGACCGGGTTGCAAAACAGGGGGGGGGGGGGGCAGTTGACCGGGGAGACAATTGACCGTTTACCTTAATTTATGCATGTGTGATCAATCAAGCAATAGCCTTTCAAGAATGAATAGCGTTTTTAATTGCATTTGACCTCATCTTTGAATACACATCCAATCTAAACAGCGTTTGTCTTGATTACAATTCTGTCGGGGGGGGGGGCAAGATATGCTAAAGGAGGCCAAGATATCCTAGGATATCTTGTCCGGGGGTGGCAAGATATCTGGGGGGGGGGGGCAAGATATCCTGTTACACCGGGACGTCAGAAATGTTTATAAAATGTCGGAATTTTACAGTCAGTGAAAAAAAATTACGCGTTTTGACTGAAAGTCATTTTTGAAATTTGTAAAATTTCACGAAATTGGAGTTTGTCATCAAATTGAACAAAGGTAGAGCCGAGGTTGATAATTTTCACTGCACCAGCATCTAATTACCGGATCAAATTGTTCCTCCAATGTTCTCCCACTGTTCCTCCGCTGTTCCACCCCACTGTTCCTCCACTGTTCCTCCCCCACTGTCCCCCCACTGCTTGAATATCATCGAGATAAAACCGAAGGTTACAGCCCACTAATTTCTAGTCGTTTCAGTGTTGTATTGTTAGTTTCATATTTCTTTGTCACACAGCTAGAAGCGCGTGTTGAAGAATGCCACGCGGTTTGCACGGCTGCGGCCGCGGCGTGTTTGGTCTAGCCTCGTGGGACCCCCTTCCAAGACCAGGCGATATCACGGGTAAAGAGAACCAGACAATGAGTGAACATAGGCGCTTAGCAAACGTGTCATCGTGTTTGTGATAAAGAAAAAAGCTACACGGTTTTCTCGTTATGGCAGCTTCAGATTCACACTTTGGTTGTTGCTTTATGTGATGTTTATAGTATTCACACATACTGGTAATTTTTTTAATAATATGAATATGTTTGGTAATTCATTAGTCTTTAAAAATGTGCACCTATAGAATGACCTATACAGTGTAATCTAAATAAATGTTTGGTGAATTGATGTGGGATTGTGCGCATCCGAAAGTAATCGGGAGAAAAATACGTAAAATGTTACAACAGTGGGTGAGTTGACCAATGTCCAGAATGGAACTGGAACAGCTGGTGCATCCGCCGATGTCCAAAAGGGAACTAGAACAGCTGGGGCATCCGCCGATGTCCAGAATGGAACTAGAACAGCTGGGGCATCCGCCGATGTTCAAAGTGGAACTGGAACAGCTGGGGCATCCGCCGATGTCCAAGGTGGAACTAGAACAGCTGGTACGTCCGCCAGTGCCGAAATTACGGCAAGAACTGGCATGTCCGTCCGATGTGGTGAAATGCGAGAATCTCAACGAAATTCCGCAGGTATTGGATGTAGAAATGTGAGAAGTGGAGAGTGTCAGTGCACGGACACCAAATGTGAGAGGTGGAGAGTGTCAGTACATGGACACCAAATGTGAGAGTTGGAGAGTGTCAGTACACGGACACCAAATGTGAGAGGTAGAGAGTGTCAGTACATGGATACCAAATGTGAGAGATGGAGAGTGTCAGTGCACGGACACCAAATGTGAGATGTGGAGAGTGTCAGTACACGGACACCAAATGTGAAAGGTAGAGAGTGTCAGTACATGGACACCAAATGTGAGAGGTGGAGAGTGTTAGTGCACGGACACCAAATGTGAGAAGTAGAGACGTGTCAGTACACGGACACCAAATGTGAGAAGTGGAGGAGTGTCAGTATACTGACACCAAATGTGAGAGGTGGAGAGTGTCAATACACGGACACCAAATGTGAGAGGTGGAGATTGTCAATGCGCGGACACGAAATGTGAGAGGTGGAGAGTGTCAGTACATGGACACCAAATGTGAGAGGTGGAGAGTGTCAGTACATGGACACCAAATGTGAGAGGTGGAGAGTGTCAGTACACGAACACCAAATGTGAGAAGTAGAGGAGTGTCAGTACATGGACACCAAATGTGAGAAGTGGAGGAGTGTCAGTATACTGACACCAAATGTGAGAGGTGGAGAGTGTCAATACACGGACACCAAATGTGAGAGGTGGAGATTGTCAATGCGCGGACACGAAATGTGAGAGGTGGAGAGTGTCAGTGCACGGACACCAAATGTGAGAGGTGGAAAGTGTCAGTACACGGACACCAAATGTGAGAGGTGGAGAGTGTCAGTATACTGACACCAAATGGGAAAGGTGGAGAGTGTCAGTACACGGACACAAATGTGCACATTCTTTGTTTGCATCGTATTCTATTTCATTGTATTAGTATTTAGTAATAGTTAAAAAAAATAAAATAAAAATAAGTAAATATATTTTAGCCTCTCACCAATTCGTCTCCGCTTTATAATTCGTCCCCGCTAAATTCGAACCAAATTCTCTGTCCCGATTTTTTAGATCAATGTATTCCCATGGAAGTGTACGAATAATTCGTACCAAGTTTTGGCCACATTTTTTTTGTAAATTTGAAACTGCTGGTCGCCAGTGCGTTTAATCGTCTGTGTGATCATCATTGTGGGAGTCGTTCCTTGAGCATATCTACACAGGCCCGTCACCACTACTCAGGCGCGCCACCACTACTCATTTCACGCAATTCGATCATCGATATGGGAGCTGGTAAAAGAATAGGGGATCATTATTCCCGTGTAACGAGGACGTTTCAGCTTGTTCGTCTGTTCGTATGTCTGTCCGCTTTCGTGCACCCTCGTGTCCGGGCTATATCTCCGAAAGTATTTGTCTTGTGGCTTTTTCGTTTGGCATACGGTTAGAACGTATCTTGAAGGTGTGCAACGTCGTATTACTTTTGAAATCGGCCAAAAGTCTCAAAAATACGACTTATCAAAAATAACTGTTTTTCAGGAAATTTGTTAGCACGGAGTTTTGGCCAGACGAGTTCTGCAAAACTATTCGATCCAGCGTTCTGAAATTTTACGCACTCAAAATATATATATCGTACATGTGCAACGTCACATTATTTTTGAAATCGGCTAAAAATTGTCAAAAGTACGACTTGTCAAAAATGTATATTTTTGTCGAAACTTGTTTGCACGGAGATAGATTTTGTCCAGACGCTTTCTGCGAAACTATTCGATTCACCGTTCTGAATTTTTATGCAGTGAAAATATATGTATCGTAGATGTGCAATGTCGTCTCATTTTTTTTAAATCAACCAAAAATTGTTAAGCAATGTAGTGTTTTCAACTTCATTGAATTTACTACCACCCAATGACATTATGTATTACACGGGGGATCCTGCCTCACTGAAGCTCTAGTTGTAATTGGGATTTACTCCCATGAATCATCTCAACAGCACTTCGCCGGCTTATAAACGGCTTATGTGACAAGTTTTCACGAGCATTTCCCTAACAATCGCATAAGCGTTTGACTGCAATTTAGATGCCGTTATAGACAAAGTTGATTGCATGCGTTATAGTGAATTTCTTGCCCATCATTTACTCCGAATAAATCGTTTCTCTGTGAACCAAAGCCTACGCGAGTAGTGGCGTCTTACTGAGATCAGAGATCCGAGGGTTACTCCGATAAATCGTTTCTCTGTGAACCAAAGCCTTCGCCATTATGGACTTTGTACTGAAATTACTCCCGGATTCCACAAAAAAGCAGTATAAAAATATCTCAGTTTGCTGATTCAACATCAAAAACAGAACGACAACAGAAAATGATCGCGTCAAGAACGAAACACACTGAATTTACATCCTGGATGTGAAATGCGAAGTGATAAAACCAATAGCAAGTGGTGAGAAAACGAGACCGGAAGTGACGGCGGAATATGGTGAAAAACGAGAGTGGAAGTGACGGCGGGGTATGGTGAGAAAACGAGAGTGGAAGTGACGCGGGGTATGGTGAGAAACGAGAGTGGAAGTGACGGCGGGGTATGGTGAAAAACGAGAGTGGAAGTGACGGCGGGGTATGGTGAAAAACGAGAGTGGAAGTGACGGCGGGGTATGGTGAGAAACGAGAGTGGAAATGACGGCGGGATATGGTGAGAAACGAGAGTGGAAGTGACGGCGGGGTATGGTGAGAAACGAGAGTGGAAGTGACGGAGGGGTATGGTGAAAAACGAGAGTGGAAGTGACGGCGAGGTATGGTGAGAAACGAGAGTGCAAGTGACGGCGGGGTATGGTGAAAAACGAGAGTGGAAGTGACGGCGGGGTATGGTGAGAAACGAGAGTGGAAGTGACGGCGGGGTATGGTGAGAAACGAGAGTGGAAGTGACGGCGGGGTATGGTGAAAAACGAGAGTGGAAGTGACGGCGGGGTATGGTGAAAAACGAGAGTGGAAGTGACGGCGGGGTATGGTGAGAAACGAGAGTGGAAATGACGGCGGGATATGGTGAGAAACGAGAGTGGAAGTGACGGCGGGGTATGGTGAGAAACGAGAGTGGAAGTGACGGCGGGGTATGGTGAGAAACGAGAGTGGAAATGACGGCGGGATATGGTGAGAAACGAGAGTGGAAGTGACGGCGGGGTATGGTGAGAAACGAGAGTGGAAGTGACGGCGGGGTATGGTGAAAAACGAGAGTGGAAGTGACGGCGGGGTATGGTGAAAAAGGAGAATGGAAGTGACGGCGGGGTATGGTGAGAAACGAGAGTGGAAATGACGGCGGGATATGGTGAGAAACGAGAGTGGAAGTGACGGCGGGGTATGGTGAGAAACGAGAGTGGAAGTGACGGCGGGGTATGGTGAAAAACGAGAGTGGAAGTGACGGCGGGGTATGGTGAGAAACGAGAGTGGAAATGACGGCGGGATATGGTGAGAAACGAGAGTGGAAGTGACGGCGGGGTATGGTGAGAAACGAGAGTGGAAGTGACGGCGGGGTATGGTGAGAAACGAGAGTGGAAGTGACGGAGGGGTATGGTGAGAAACGAGAGTGGAAGTGACGGCGGGGTATGGTGAGAAACGAGAGTGGAAGTGACGGCGGGGTATGGTGAGAAACGAGAGTGGAAGTGACGGCGGGGTATGGTGAGAAACGAGAGTGGAAGTGACGGCGGGGTATGGCGAGAAACGAGAGTGGAAGTGACGGCGGGGTATGGCGAGAAAACGAGAGTGGAAGTGACGGCGGGGTATGGTGAGAAAACGAGAGTGGAAGTGACGCGTGGTATGGTGAGAAACGAGAGTTAAAGTGACGGCGGGGTATGGTGAGAAACGAGAGTGGAAGTGACGGCGGGGTATGGTGAGAAACGAGAGTGTAAGTGACAGCGGGATATGGTGAGAAACGAGAGTGGAAGTGACGGCGGAATATGGTGAGAAACGAGAGTGGAAGTGACGGCGGGGTATGGCGAGAAACGAGAGTGGAAGTGACGGCGGGGTATGGCGAGAAAACGAGAGTGGAAGTGACGGCGGGGTATGGTGAGAAAACGAGAGTGGAAGTGACGCGGGGTATGGTGAGAAACGAGAGTGGAAGTGACGGCGGGGTATGGTGAGAAAACGAGAGTGGAAGTGACGGCGGGGTATGGTGAGAAACGAGAGTGGAAGTGACGGCGGGGTATGGTGAGAAAACGAAAGTGGAAGTGACGGCGGAATATGGTGAGAAAACGAGAGTGGAAGTGACGGCGGGGTATGGTGAGAAAAGAGAGTGGAAGTGACGGCGGGGTATGGTGAGAAACGAGTGGAAGTGATGGCGGGGTATGGTGAGAAAAGGAGAGTGGAAGTGACGGCGGGGTATGGTGAGAAACGAGTGGAAGTGATGGCGGGGTATGGTGAGAAAAGGAGAGTGGAAGTGACGGCAGGGTATGGTGAGAAACGAGAGTGGAAGCCACGGCGGAATATGGTGAGAAAAGGAGAGTGGAAGTGACGGCAGGGTATGGTGAGAAACGAGAGTGGAAGTGTCGGCGCGGTATGGTGAGAAAACGAGTGGAAGTGACGGCGGGTATGGTGAGAAACGAGTGGAAGTGATGGCGGGGTATGGTGAGAAAACGAGAGTGGAAGTGACGGCGGGGTATGGTGAGAAACGAGAGTGGAAGTGATGGCGGAATATTGTGAGAAACGAGAGTGGAAGTGTCGGCGCGGTATGGTGAGAAAACGAGTGGAAGTGACGGCGGGGTATGGTGAGAAACGAGAGTGGAAGTGACGGCGGGGTATGGTGAGAAAACGAGAGTGGAAGTGACGGCGGGGTATGGTGAGAACCGAGAGTGGAAGTGACGGCGGGATATGGTGAGAAACGAGAGTGGAAGTGACGGCGGGGTATGGTGAGATACGAGAGTGGAAGTGACGGCGGAATATGGTGAGAAACGAGAGTGGAAGTGACGGCGCGGTATGGTGAGAAAACGAGAGTGGAAGTGACGGCGGGGTATGGTGAGAAAACGAGTGGAAGTGACGGCGGGGTATGGTGAGAAAACGAGTGGAAGTGACGGCGGGGTATGGTGAGAAAACGAGTGGAAGTGACGGCGGGGTATGGTGAGAAACGAGAGTGGAAGTGACGGCGGGGTATGGTGAGAAAACGAGAGTGGAAGTGACGGCGGGGTATGGTGAGAACCGAGAGTGTAAGTGACGGCGGGATATGGTGAGAAACGAGAGTGGAAGTGACGGCGGGGTATGGTGAGATACGAGAGTGGAAGTGACGGCGGAATATGGTGAGAAACGAGAGTGGAAGTGACGGCGCGGTATGGTGAGAAAACGAGAGTGGAAGTGACGGCGGGGTATGGTGAGAAAACGAGTGGAAGTGACGGCGGGGTATGGTGAGAAAACGAGTGGAAGTGACGGCGGGGTATGGTGAGAACCGAGAGTGGAAGTGACGGCGGGATATGGTGAGAAACGAGAGTGGAAGTGACCGCGGGGTATGGTGAGATACGAGAGTGGAAGTGACGGCGGAATATGGTGAGAAACGAGAGTGGAAGTGACGGCGCGGTATGGTGAGAAAACGAGAGTGGAAGTGACGGCGGGGTATGGTGAGAAAACGAGTGGAAGTGACGGCGGGGTATGGTGAGAAAACGAGTGGAAGTGACGGCGGGGTATGGTGAGAAACGAGAGTGGAAGTGTCGGCGCGGTATGGTGAGAAAACGAGAGTGGAAGTGACGACGGAATGTGGCGCTGCAGCAACAACTCTGTCGGCCTGAATTAAAAAATGAAGACATAATGATTGTACGTGTACAACTTAGTGAATATGAATGAGAGGGAAAGCGGGCAAGAACGGCACGGCATGGAGGCCTGGAAAGTGCACTTTTGAAACGGTTCCGCAACGCCACCTATGACGTAACGCCTTAAACGATCCGGAGTTGTTGCAGGGTTGTGGCTTTTTAGTAGTGGAAGGTTTTTTTTCTCAATTCAACCTTTTGCAAGGCGACAGTTGAGTAAATCCTTTAAAAGATATTAGTATTGACTTATATCTAAATTTAGCCTGATATAAATAACTCCAATAAACACTGGATTATTGTAAAATATACATTATAAACATATCCAAAAACTCCGACCTGACTGGCCCAACGCTCCCCCCCCCCCTGACTGGCCCAACGCTCCCCCCCCTGACTGGCCCAACGCTCCCCCCCTGACTGGCCCAACGCTCCCCCCTGACTGGCCCAACGCTCCCCCGTTAATTCCAGCTGATTTACGTGACTGGTACGAATTAATGAAGGACTATTGTATTTTTTTTTTAAAGTCGCCTTTGAATTGCGCGGACTCGTCACAGTGAAGTTTTGCGTGCAACGGATTGCAGATACAAATCACAGCCTGTTTCATCTCTCGCCCGTTCTGTCCATCTCAGAGCAGGTCACTCTGTCATGTGATGTGACCATGTGTAACAGTGCTTTTAGCGTGCATGTTGCTACCTGAGTATCTGTTAAGTATCAGTATCAACTAGTATCATCCGTACCGAGCAAATAGCGTCGTGTATTTAAAATGAAGTTGTATACACACTTATATGGTCATGTTTTAGAACACTCAGCAAGTCTTCCTCGCCGAGGGAAATTACTCATAGCGAAATACAGTTTTAAGGGCCAAGAAGATGGGCCAATTGGCAAGGAGTTGAGCTTCCGCCTGTCGGATAAACTCAGGTAAAGCTTCGAGTCTTTGATGAAGAACAGTGTTAAAACCCGGGCAGCACTCATGGAAACGCCCATGGAAACACTCATGGTAATACTCATGGCAACACATATGGCAACACGCATGGTAACACTCATGGTAACACATGGCAACGCGCATGGTAACACTCATGGTAACACTCATGGAAACACCCATGGTAACACTCATGGCAACACGCATGGTAACACTCATCAGGGTTCGTGCGCCTCCTGGAAAACCTGGAAATCTCCTGGAAATTGGAAATGGTCACAAAACCTCCTGGAAAACTCCTGGAATTCCATCAAGACTTCTGGAAAACTCCTGGAAATCGAAATCATTATTAATTTGTATTTTCTTATTCATCTGCATATCCAGATTTTGATATAATTATATAAAAACAGGATGAATTTTCTATTTGTCCTATTTATCAGAGTTTGGTAGATCGTACATACTTTCATATGAACTTCTGGCAATAAAGATAAATATTGCCATGTCCGTTATGATCGTGATACATTTCAAGTTCGGAATTGTTATCTTGAATGCTCTGGATTACAGCGTAATTATATGTCTCCCCCTAAGGGAGACATGTATAGCATTTGGTGTGTCCGTCCGTCTGTCCGCAGTGAGTTCTTATGAAATTATTGAGTCGATTTTTCTCAAAACATACACACGTATTGAGGTACATGTCTAGCTGATGCCCGTGTTATTTTTTTCGTTCCTTCAAAAATTTTATTTTTTGAAAATTTTTGAACATAGGGGGAGGGGGGGGGCGGTTCGTGCATTTTTTTTCACTCCAAAACAGTTCGTTGCATAAGGCTCAGACGCCACAAGAAGAACACACATATAGCGCAAATGTATACTGCAAAGTTTTTCTTCATTTCCATTGAAAAGGTATTTTTGGCGAATTTTTAAATTTTTGATTTTTAACTTTTTTGGCCATATTCGATATCTCCGAAACAGTTTGTCCGATTGGGCTGAAACGTGGCAAGAAGAACCCTCATATAGTGCAAATGTTTTCTGCGAAGTTTTTCTTCATTTACTGTAAAAATGTATTTTTGACGATTTTTAATTTTTTGGGGCTCGCCATTTTTGTACTTTTAAGCAAGGAATTTTTTCCCACGTGACTGATTGGGGGGCGGGGGAGACATCCGTTTTTGTTTTAACAAAAACACTGGCCAGTCTAGTTTTCTTTATTTTGCGCATTGAATTTCCTTATTCGAACACTGAATACTTGGCACCTAAACAAGTACTTCAATACTTCTGTTACATAAAAAAAATTGGCATGACCCCCTACCTTTCAAATCTCTTGCTATTTTGTTGATCTATATTTGAGTAATTTATGAATAAGTAGAAGTATGCTGTAGTGCATTTCATAATGGCGTTTATGTCGAGTCTACGTGGCTAGGTCTTTGTGAGGGGTGTGACTGTAAATGAACATGCTCCACACATTTACGAAAGAATCACGTGCATGCCCTTATTAGCCCAGCTCACGTTATACGTAAGCTGGGGTATTCCTATCGGTTTGCGGATGGCGTCCGTTAGTTAGTTAGTTAGTTGTTTATTCAGTAAACTTTGTTTCAAAATGCATCGCCTGCAGTTTTGATCCGATGTCATTTATTTTTGGTATGAGGCATCCCTAAGGGTTCATGCATATGGCTTGTGCTTTTTTAGACGATCGGGTGATTTTTGAAGTTTGGGGGAATTTTTTTGAAGAAAAAAATTTAAAATGTTTCTCCTCCTACATTTTTGATCCGATGTCGTTCATTTTTGGTATGAGACACCCCTAAGGGGTCGTGCATAGAGCTTTTGCTTTTTAATAGATCAGACAATTTTTGAAGAAAATACCTCAGAGTGCATCTTCTGCTACAGTTTTGATCCAATATCATTTATTATTGGTGTGAGGCATGCTTACGGGTTCTTGAATAGGGCTTGTACTTTTTGAGTCGATCAGGGGATCAGGGGTTAACCAAGCTTGCGCGTTGGGCCAAAATGCGAAATGCGCATCATTGCAAGCTAAATCAACATGCGCACTGGTCTAAAATAAGTACTATGCATCAACGCAACTTAATTAAACATGCGCACTGGCCTAAATTGCGAACCGGGCATCAACGCAAGCTAGGTAAAAAAAGCATACTGGCCGAAAATCTGAACCGCTCGTCAGCGGAAGTTGAATAAATATGCGCAGTAGTCCGAAATGCGAACCGCGCATCGACGCAAGTTAAATAAACATGTTATATGGTCCGAAATAATAACCGCACATCAATGCAAGCTGAATAACCATGCGCACCGATCCGAAATGCACGCTGGAATTGGTCTTAACGCTTTTCGTAAGCTGGGACTTTGTCGTTGGACACACTTGTTAATTATAGAATTCTGTTATTGTTTAAAGGCATTAGAGGAGCCAGCGTACTTGTCGGCTGTGTATTCTGTGGCAACGATTCAGCATGGGTCCTCAGCGGCACCAAATAATCGTGGCATAGAATGAGAATATTTTTAAAGCTTAATCGAGTTTACGTCGATTTCTCTTTTATTTCTAATCAAATGCACAAACTAAATTCATTAAAAAAATACTGTCTAGAGTATGTGTTTAAGCTTCTGTCGCCGCAAGGCTCAGTGAATCAATTCTTGAGTTATTTAGCAAAAGTTCGCATTCAAGATAAAAATTCCAGAATTTAGGCCGTTCACATATTACTTACACAAGGGGTAGGACTTAGATAAAAGGCCTTGCAGAGTCAGGGTGTCCAGTGGGACTCGATGTACCCAAGCGCATGCGCACCCATATTTAGGCCTATAATTTAGCTTCTTCAAACACAATTGTTATAGCCTCTGCTCAAGCGCGCATAGGGATTGAGAAATCTGTATCATTGCATATTGTGTTTTGCGTATTGGGATGGAAAAAAATCCTTAATTTTATTTTCGTATCTTAATGTGTGAACGGATAAAGATTAAATAAAATTGGTGGAGGGGACGGCTGTAGGGGAGTGTGGGAGGCCATTAAAAACGTTCATTTTCTTTCTCACTAAAAAATCTGGAAAAGTTATGAAATCTCCTGGAAAACTCCTGGAAATTGGGTCTGAAATCTCCTGGAAACTCCTGGAATTTGCTCAAGAAAATTCCGCACGAACCCTGGACTCATGGAAACACCCATGGTAACACTCAATGTAACACTCATGGCAAGACGCATGACAACACATGGAAACGCCCATGGAAACACTCATGGCAACACACTTGGCAACACGCATGGTAACACTCATGGTAACTAGAGGTGTGACGGTTCACCTCCGACTCGGTTCGATCCGGTTCGGTTCGGTTCAACAAAAATTTTCGGGTTTTTTCGGTTCTGTTCAGCAAAACCAACCAGTAGTTTTCTTTTCATATATATATATATATATATATATATATATATATATATATATATATATATATATATATATATATATATATATATATATATATATATAACAAGCTATTATTTAAAATAAGAATATGTCAAGTAAATAAGAGACCCTGTTTTTTTTTTCAGAGCAATTGCTTATTGGCAATTAGTAACTGGCGTTATAGTAAATTATATAAACGTAAAACCGTAAGTGAAAGTGATGTGTAAAATTTTTCTACTTTATTTAGTGGTCTTATATATGTTCGGTCGTATATACACGGAATATACGACTTTCAATGTTCAGACGTATATACAAGGAATATACGACTTTCAATGTTCAGTCGTATATACACGGAATATACGACTTTCAATGTTCAGACGTATATACAAGGAATATACGACTTTCAATGTTCAGTCGTATATACACGGAATATACGACTTTCAATGTTCAGTCGTATATACAAGGAATATACGACTTTCCAAATTGCGGTTGTGGTAAGGACGCAATATAATGTGAATTTCGTCCAGGACTGAAATATTGATTTTTTACGTGTATTACAATGACAGGTCTCAGTCGTACAACTGGTCCAGTGGCGTGGTTGATAGAGCGTGGGACTTCAAATCGTTTGGTCTGGGGTTCAAATCCCATCGAGACTTTTACTCGAACGTTTAAATTTTGCCATTTTGACTGGGAAAGCCATGTTCAAAACTCATGAAACTCGTAGAAAACTATTTAAAAAATGAATTTGTTTATAATTGAGGCGCATCATGCTTTTAAGTTTTGGTATTTATTAAATTTTTAGGCATATAAACAGTATTTTTACGATTAAACGGCTATTTAAAACGTGTGTTTTGGCGGTTCTGTGAAAACCAGAAGTAATTATAAACTATTTTAAATTCCATTTTAGGATTTTTAAATACGTTTTTTTTGTATTTCATATGCCGGGAATAACTAAAATGGGTATTGGAAAATATTACATGACATTTATTTTAGAAAATAAGACCGTTTTAAGGGGGAAAATTTTAGTTAAAATTATGGGTGATAATTCGTGATAGCTGGTATTCGTGACCAGTTGAGGTTCTAATGTTTACCTTAATTTCTCGTTTAATTTACCAACTTACCTTTTTATGGTACGAAGATAGTTGCTAAATTTAATAATATTGTCGTTTTCAGCTGTGGGAGGTTTGAACAACGTCCCAAAACCTTTAAAAATCAAATGCATGTTTAATTTTCGTATTTGAAAATGGCGGTTGTTTACATGTTGCCTTGGTAGATGCGTAGGAATTTATTCACAAAAATAGGGGAAATGGCTAATTTTTAGCGTTTTGAATGTAGTTATTGGTGAAATATCGGAAAGTTGGTATTAAAATAATTGTTAAAGTTTTATATATTTCAAAGTAGTGTTAAGTGGTAAAAGTACTGGTAACGAAGTGAACTAGTTCGGGTCGTAGAGGGTTACGACTGTGTTGCTAGCGTTGTTTATGTTGACACCAGCGCAAAAAAAGTCCAGAACGTATTAGGCGCTTACTTGTGCAATATCAAGAATATTTAAGTGTAGAATTATTTACTCCAGTGTTTGTGCAATAATTTTTAAAAATTACACTCAACATCATTTTACACACCACAAACACGATAAACCGATTAGTGTATAATCAACCTATCAATTTGACTTTGTTTGCTGATAAAGTTTAGAAAAATTGATTTCTTCATATTTTTCAAAGGTTATAAGTCTTATAACCTTTCTTATGTGTATACTCACTTCCTCAAATTAAAAAAAAGTGATGTTATAAATTTGAAAAGTTGTATATTCCGTGTATATACGACCGCAATTTGAAAAGTCGCATATTCCATGTATATATACTGCTAAACATTGAAAGTTGTATATTCCGTGTATATACTACCGAGCACTCAAAGTCGTATATTCCGTGTATATACGACGGCAATTTGAAAAGTCGTATATTCCGTGCATATACGACCGAACATTGAAATGTCGTATATTCCGTGTATATGCGACTACAAAATGGAGTACGCTATGCTGACACATCACTTTCACTCAAGGTGTTACGTTTAAACAATTTATCATAACACAGCAAACAAGTAATTGCGCTAAAAATAATAATATTTCTTACTTGCTTGACATATTCTTATTTTAAATAATAGCTTGTTATATATATCTGGGGAACAGGAAAACTCCTCCCTGGAATACTCCCCCCCGGACAACTCCCCTCCCCGACTATTCCCCCCTGGAAAACTCCCCCGGTAGGAATTTTCCCCCCCAGGAATACTCCCCTCGCCCATACTTTATATTGCCATTTCTTCATGCAACAAATGTGGAAGCACTTTTTCAAAAGTACATTTTTTCATGCCATTAAACAATAAAGTGACGATCGAAATATTTTTTATAATTTTGATGTACCCTCAGTTTTCACATTTCACTTACAAACGGTATGCAAATAACATTTAAAACTTGCTTCTAAACTGATGTGTCCCATTTCTGAAAATGTCGGAATTACTAATCATTACACCAAGTCATTACACTAAGTCATTACACAAAGTCCCAGGCATTCGAGATTGGAATCGGGAAGAAGCCACCAGTTTTCCTCTTAATAATACCAGTGACTTCGGAAGAATTCACTACTTAAGCCCTACTCTGGCTTTATTAATTGCAGTCACCCACGATTGCAACCGCCAATAAATCCCCACCTCTCAGGGCTGGTAGAAATCATGACTTTTTTTTAAAAAAAGTCATGATGTTTGACTTTTTTTATATAAATTGACTTTTTTTATTTAAATCACCAAAAAAGTCACAGAACATTTAAAAATATACAGACCTGATTTTTCACTATTTATTAGTTTAATGCCACTGCAGTTCTCAGCAATATCACATCGAATAACTGAACATTTGCAAATAGCTTTTACGTTTCAACTATTTGTCGCATCTCTGTCGAAATATATACGGGAGTTAGACGTCGACCAGTCTTTTTTTCAGATTTAGTGCACCACAAATTTGCTGGGTTAATGACTCTTTGACTTTAAAATCAACAATGATAGTGACTCATAACTTGAGTACTTCTATTGACAGGGCTTATTTGTATAAGACAATAGTCTTGGCGCTGTTATTTATTAAGCAGTCTTGATATCAGCAAGCAACTGTTTGTAAATTAGTACGGGCACCACAATGGGGAAATACCGTTAACTCAGTGTTTACATAAGGCACAAAAGGCGTGGGGGTGTGGGTGACTGCGTCGCATGAGCAGCTTAAGTCGTTAATAACCTAACAATGCATCTTCACTGTGTACACTCAAGGGGCTTGTTCTGGCATTTTATTGCCATCTATTACTCTGGAACAAAAAAAGTCAAAATCCTGACTTTTTTTTACTTTTTTATAGTGATTGAAATCGCGAATTAAATCACTGATTTAAATCCCTGATTTAAATCATACCAGCCCTGATATATATATGAGTGTTTATTTTTTTATTTATTTATAATTGCCTGCACTTAATCCGATAATCCGATATTTCTTTCTACCTTAGAACAGATACAAAATCTAACATATAACGGTAATCAGGGTTCGCATTGGCGGGGTTTTTGTCCACTTTGTGGTCATTTTTTACGAAATGACTCACTTTTTCGGAATCCACCGAGTTTTTCTGGACCCAACTGAGTCACACTTTCCTTTTTTGACTCACTTTCCAGAGAACCCAGCGCGGACCCTGACGGTAATGTTTTATACTTATTGCCTCAAAGCTTACTTACACAAGAATTTACATTGTTATCGACTGACAGACTCACATGACTCACTGACAGACTCACACGCATGGAATTCGTCATAGGTTCCAAAAAAAAGTGTTTGAAATATGTTTGTTGATTTGTCCGATGTGATATATATATATTAAAACTAAACTATACTAAAAGAACTAAAATAACATTACCAAATTAATGCATTATCTTGTTATAAATAGCAAAAAAAAAAAAAAACCGAACCGAAACCGTGATTGGGCTTTTCGGTTTTCGGTTCGAACCGAACCGAAGCCTTTTCTCGGTTCTCGGTTTTCGCTACGAACCGTCACACCTCTAATGGTAACACTCATGGTAATACGCATGGCAACACGCATGGCAACACACATGGCAACACTCATGGTAAAACTCATGGCAACACTCATGGTAACACTAATGGAAACAATTATGGTAACACCCATGGAAACACGCATGGCAACACACATGACAACACTCATGGTAACACTCATGGCAATACACGTAGTAACACTCATGGGATCAGTTATGAGTACACTCATGGCAACACATGGTAAAACTCATGCCAACACTTATGGTAGCACTCATGCCAACACTCATGGTAACACTCATGGCAACACTCGTGGCAACACTTATGGTAACATTCATGCCAACACTCATAATTGCACTCATGGTAACATTCATGGCAACACTCATGGTAACACTCATGCCAACACATAGTTACACTCATGGTAACACTCATGCCAACACTCATAGTTACACTCATGCCAACACTTATGGTAGCACTCATGGCAACGCTTATGGTAACACTCATGCCAACACTCATAGTTACACTCATGGTAACACTTATGGCAGCACTCATGGCAACACTTATGGTAACACTCATGCCAACACTCATAGTTAAACTCATGGAAACACGCATGACAAGACTCATGGCAACACTTATGGTAACACTCATGCCAAATCTCATAGTTACACTCATGGTAACACTCATGGCAACACTTATGGTAACACTCATGTCAACACTCATAGTTACACTCATGGTAACACTCATGGTAACACTCATGGCAACACTCATGGCAACACTTATGGTAGCACTCATGGCAACACTTATGGTAACACTCATGCCAACACTCATAGTTACACTTATGGTAACACTCATGGCAACACTTGTGGTAACACTCATGCCAACACTCATAGTTACACTCCTGGTAACACTCATGGTAACAGTAGTGAAGGGAATTATATTAATAAAATAATGCATTTAGTTTTCTTTTTTTCTGTGTGCAGATTCCAGAAAGTGTGCGACTCCAATGAGCTGTGGTGGCTGGTGGAGGATGAAGACGGCGGTGTGGGGCATGTACCCGCCTCCTATATGCACGTACGTCTTTTCTGTCAGACCTAACTACACCACATCAGACACATATAAAATTTCTTGTATAATAGTTTTTTTTTTCAAATAAAATATACTACTGCTAATGGTGTCACTGTTTCTACCACTGCAACTGCTCTTTATTGAGGAATAAATGAAACAGTTCAAAGCTTTATAGTGACGTTTCTAGGTGACAGAAGAGCTAAAAGCGTTGCCATGGCTACAGAACTGCGAGCCCGAGCCGGAGGCGGCACCCCTACAACCGGAAATTGGGAGGAAATTGTGCCGATTTGGTGCTCCCGAAGGCTACGAGGGCAACCCGAAGCGTGCGTATTCTCGTCTGTGATTGGCTGACTCAGTTGTCTTGCTGTGACGTCATTGTATTCCTGCTGCCGGATACTAGTTTAACAAAGAGCAGGAAGAAAAATAGTTTGGTTTCTCATCCAATTTTTTTAAATGACCAACCATTTTCAGTACCTTTTCTGATTAGATTTCATTAAATCTCTCTGTTTGTTGAATCAGGGGTAAGCGG
This sequence comes from Protula sp. h YS-2021, assembly GCA_949752745.1. Classification (NCBI taxonomy): domain Eukaryota; kingdom Metazoa; phylum Annelida; class Polychaeta; order Sabellida; family Serpulidae; genus Protula; species Protula sp. h YS-2021. The sequence continues at coordinate 4,675,962 of OX457034.1, forward strand.
GTCAGGTGTAAGCGGGCCAGGGCTAAGCAGGCCAGGGGTAAGCAGGCCAAGGGTAAGCGGGCCAGGGGTAAACAGGCCAGGGGTAAGCGGGCCAGGGGTAAGCAGGCCAAGGGTAAGCGGGCCAGGGGTAAGCAGGCCAGGGGTAAGCAGGCCAGGGGTAAGCAGGCCAAGGGTAAGCGGGCCAGGGGTAAGCAGGCCAGGGGTAAGTGGGCCAAGGGTAAGCGGGCCAGGGGTAAGCAGGCCAGGGGTAAGCGGGCCAGGGGTAAGCGGGCCAAGGGTAAGCGGGCCAGGGGTAAGCGGGCCAGGGCTAAGCAGGCCAGGGGTAAGCAGGCCAAGGGAAAGCGGGCCAGGGGTAAGCAGGCCAGGGGTAAGCGGGCCAGGGGTAAGCAGGCCAGGGATAAGCGGGCCAAGGGTAAGCGGGCCAGGGGTAAGCGGGCCAGGTGTAAGCAGGCCAGGGGTAAGCAGGCCAAGGGTAAGCGGGCCAGGGGTAAGCAGGCCAGGGGTAAGCAGGCCAAGGTAAGCGGGCCAGGGGTAAGCGGGCCAGGGGTAAGCGGGCCAGAGGTAAGCGGGCTAGGGGTAAGCAGGCCAGGGGTAAGCGGACCAGGGGTAAGCGGTCCAGGGGTAAGCGGGCCAGGTGTAATCAGGCTAGATTTGAATACAACAAAGCAAAAGAGACTTTTGCGTACGTGCTGCATTGTATACAACGTTTTGTTTTTGCTTCGATTTTTGGACGTATTTCTGTGATTTTTTTCAGTGCCATACAAACCCTACAATGCCACATACGACCTGAAAGGGCAGAAGAGAGGCACGGACCGCTTCCACTGCGAGGTCTGCAACCGCTTCTTCAACGGCGATATCCCGTACCGGTCCCACCTGAACAGCAAGGCGCATAAGGAGGAGGTGGCTCTGGCCCAGGAGTACGCCCAGGCCTGAGAGTGCGCCTGTGCAGCAAGGCGCATAAAGAGGGGAGGGCTCTGGCCCAGGAGTACGCCAAGGCCTGAGAGTGCGGCTGTACAGCAAGGCGCATAAAGAGGGGAGGGCTCTGGCCCAGGAGTACGCCAAGGCCTTAGAGTGCGCCTGTACCACTAGGCGTGTAAAGAGGGGAGGGCTCTGGTCCAGGAGTACGCCCCGGCCTGAGAGTGCGCCTGTACAGCAAGGCGCATAAAGAGGGGAGGGCTCTGGCCCAGGAGTACGCCCAGGCCTGAGAGTGCGCCTGTACAGCAAGGCGTGTAAAGAGGGGAGGGCTCTGGCCCAGGAGTACGCCCAGGCCTGAGAGTGCGCCTGTACAGCAAGGCGCATAAAGAGGAGGTGGCTCTGGCCCAGGAGTACGCCCAGGCCTGAGAGTGCGCCTGTACAGCAAGGCGCATAAAGAGGGGAGGGCTCTGGCCCAGGAGTACGCCCAGGCCTGAGAATGCGCCTGTACAGCAAGGCGGATAAAGAGGGGAGGGCTCTGGCCCAGGAGTACGCCCAGGCCTGAGAGTGCGCCTGTACAGCAAGGCGTATAAAGAGGGGAGGGCTCTGGCCCAGGAGTACGCCCAGGCCTGAGAGTGCGCCTGTACAGCAAGGCGTATAAAGAGGGGAGGGCTCTGGCCCAGGAGTACGCCCAGGCCTGAGAGTGCGCCTGTGCAGCAAGGCGTGTAAAGAGGGGAGGGCTCTGGCCCAGGAGTACGCCCAGGCCTGAGAGTGCGCCTGTACAGCAAGGCGGATAAAGAGGGGAGGGCTCTGGCCCAGGAGTACGCCCAGGCCTGAGAGTGCGCCTCTGCAGCAAGGCGTGTAAAGAGGGGAGGGCTCTGGCCCAGGAGTACGCCCAGGCCTGAGAGTGCGCCTGTACAGCAAGGCGGATAAAGAGGGGAGGGCTCTGGCCCAGGAGTACGCCCAGGCCTGAGAGTGCGCCTGTGCAGCAAGGCGTATAAAGAGGGGAGGGCTCTGGCCCAGGAGCACGCCCAGGCCTGAGAGTGCGCCTGTACAGTAAGGCGGATAAAGAGGGGAGGGCTCTGGCCCAGGAGTACGCCGGGGCCTGAGAGTGCGCATGTACAGCAAGGCGGATAAAGAGGGGAGGGCTCTGGCCAAGGAGTACGCCCAGGCCTGAGAGTGCGCCTGTGCAGCAAGGTGTGTAAAGAGGGGAGGGCTCTGGCCCAGGAGTACGCCCAGGCCTAAGAGTGCGCCTGTGCAGCAAGGCGTGTAAAGAGGGGAGGGCTCTGGCCCAGGAGTACGCCCAGGCCTGAGAGTTCGCCTGTGCAGCAAGGCGCATAAAGAGGGGAGGGCTCTGGCCCAGGAGTACGCCCAGGCCTGAGAGTGCGCCTGTGCAGCAAGGCGTGTAAAGAGGGGAGGGCTCTGGCCCAGGAGTACGCCCAGGCCTGAGAGTTCGCCTGTGCAGCAAGGCGCATAAAGAGGGGAGGGCTCTGGCCCAGGAGTACGCCCAGGCCTGAGTGCGCCTGTACAGCAAGGCGTATAAAGAGGGGAGGGCTCTTGCCCAGGAGTTTGCCCAGGCCTTAGAGTGCGCCTGTACAGCAAGGCGCATAAAGAGGGTAGGGCTCTGGCCTAGGAGTACGCCCAGGCCTGAGAGTGCGCCTGTACAGCAAGGCACATAAAGAGGGGAGGTCTCTGGCCTAGGTGTACGCCCAGGCCTGAGAGTGCGCCTGTACAGCAAGACGTATAAAGAGGGGAGGGCTCTGGCCCAGGAGTACGCCCAGGCCTGAGAGTGCGCCTGTACAGCAAGGCGTATAAAGAGGGGAGAGCTCTGGGCCAGGAGTACGCCAAGGCCTTAGAGTGCGCCTGTACCACTAGGCGTATAAAGAGGGGAGGGCTCTGGCCCAGGAGTACGCCCAGGCCTGAGAGTGCGCCTGTACAGCAAGGCGTATAAAGAGGGGAGAGCTCTGGGCCAGGAGTACGCCAAGGCCTTAGAGTGCGCCTGTACCACTAGGCGTATAAAGAGGGGAGGGCTCTGGCCCAGGAGACGCCTAGGCCTGAGAATGCGCCTGTACAGCAAGGCGTATAAAGAGGGGAGGGCTCTGGCCCAGGAGTACGCCCAGGCCTGAGAGTGCGCCTGCACAGCAAGGCGCATAAAGAGGGGAGGGCACTGGCCTAGGAGTACGCCCACGCCTTAGAGTGCGCCTGTATAGCAAGGCACATAAAGAGGGGAGGGCTCTGGCCCAGGAGTACGCCCAGGCCTGAGAGTGCGCCTGTACAGCAAGGCGTATAAAGAGGGGAGGGCTCTGGCCCAGGAGGACGCCCAGGCCTGAGAGTGCGCCTGCACAGCAAGACGTATAAAGAGGGGAGGGCTCTGCCCCAGGAGTACGCCCAGGCCTGAGAGTGCGCCTGTACAGCAAGGCGTATAAAGAGGGGAGGGCTCTGGCCCAGGAGTACGCCCAGGCCTGAGAGTGCGCCTGTACAGCAAGACGTATAAATAGGGGAGGGCTCTGCCCCAGGAGTACGCCCAGGCCTGAGAGTGCGCCTGTACAGCAAGGCGTATGAAGAGGGGGGGTGGGGGGGGGGGGGGCTCTGGCCCAGGAATACGCCCAGACCTGAGATTGCGACTGTACAGCAAGGCGCATAAAGAGGGGAGGGCTCTGGCCCAGGAGTACGCCCAGGCCTGAGAGTGCGCCTGTGCAGCAAGACGTATAAAGAGGGGAGGGCTCTGCCCCAGGAGTACGCCCAGGCCTGGGAGTGCGCCTGTACAGCAAGGCGTATGAAGAGGGGGGGGGGGGGCTCTGGCCCAGGAATACGCCCAGACCTGAGATTGCGACTGTACAGCAAGGCGCATAAAGAGGGGAGGGCTCTGGCCCAGGAGTACGCCCAGGCCTGAGAGTGCGCCTGTGCAGCAAGGCGGATAAAGAGGGGAGGGCTCTGCCCCAGGAGTACGCCCAGGCCTGAGAGTGCGCCTGTACAGCAAGGCGTTTAAAGAGGAGAGGGCTCTGGCCCAGGAGTACGCCCAGGCCTGAGAGTGCGCCTGTGCAGCAAGGCGCATAAAGAGGGGAGGGCTCTGGCCCAGGAGTACGCCAAGGCCTTAGAGTGCGCCTGTACCACAAGGCGTATAAAGAGGGGAGGGCTCTGGCCCAGGAGTACGCCCAGGCCTGAGAGTGCGCCTGTACAGCAAGGCGTTTAAAGAGGAGAGGGCTCTGGCCCAGGAGTACGCCCAGGCCTGAGAGTGCGCCTGTGCAGCAAGGCGGATAAAGAGGGGAGGGCTCTGGCCCAGGAGTACGCCCAGGCCTGAGAGTGCGCCTGTACAGCAAGGCGGATAAAGAGGGGAGGGCTCTGGCCCAGGAGTACGCCCAGGCCTGAGAGTGCGCCTGTACAGCAAGGCGTATAAAGAGGGGAGGGCTCTGGCCCAGGAGTACGCCCAGGCCTGAGTGCGCCTGTACAGCAAGGCGTATAAAGAGGGGAGGGCTCTTGCCCAGGAGTACGCCCAGGCCTGAGAGTGCGCCTGTACAGCAAGGCGGATAAAGAGGGGAGGGCTCTGGCCCAGGAGTACGCCCAGGCCTGAGAGTGCGCCTGTACAGCAAGGCGCACAAAGAGGGGAGGGCTCTGGCCCAGGAGTACGCCCAAGCCTGAGAGTGCGCCTGTGCAGCAAGGCGGATAAAGAGGGGAGGGCTCTGGCCCAGGAGTACGCCCAGGCCTGAGAGTGCGCCTGTACAGCAAGGCGTATAAAGAGGGGAGGGCTCTGGCCCAGGAGTACGCTCAGGCCTGAGAGTGCGCCTGTACAGCAAGGCGTATAAAGAGGGGAGGGCTCTTGCCCAGGAGTACGCCCAGGCCTGAGAGTGCGCCTGTACAGCAAGGCGGATAAAGAGGGGAGGGCTCTGGCCCAGGAGTACGCCCAGGCCTGAGAGTGCGCCTGTGCAGCAAGGCGTATAAAGAGGGGAGGGCTCTGGCCCAGGAGTACGCCGGGGCCTGAGAGTGCGCCTGTACAGCAAGGCGGATAAAGAGGGGAGGGCTCTGGCCCAGGAGTACGCCCAGGCCTGAGAGTGCGCCTGTGCAGCAAGGCGGATAAAGAGGGGAGGGCTCTGGCCCAGGAGTACGCCCAGGCCTGAGAGTGCGCCTGTGCAGCAAGGCGTATAAAGAGGGGAGGGCTCTGGCCCAGGAGTACGCCGGGGCCTGAGAGTGCGCCTGTACAGCAAGGCGTATAAAGAGGGGAGGGCTCTGGCCCAGGAGTACGCTCAGGCCTGAGAGTGCGCCTGTGCAGCAAGGCGTATAAAGAGGGGAGGGCTCTGGCCCAGGAGTACGCCCCGGCTTCAGAGTTCGCCCGTTTTTGCCTTGGAAAGTGAGGGAGGGTGGATTGGGGAGCTGTTGTGAGGCAGATTTACAGGGCTTGAAAAGTTTGAAGGATGCATAGTTGGCCAGCTCTGGTATCCATAGCAACGTTCGGCAGCAACATCCGGTCCCTTCAAAGGGGTGCTTTGATTGGTCGAGAGGGTGTGAAAGAATCGATGGGTATAAAGGGTAGTGTAGATAGCACGTGCAACAAACATCTATAAATAAAACACGTGCAACAAAACATCTTTAGATAACACGTGCAGCAAACATCTGTAGATAACACTGTAACAAACATCTATAGATAACACGTGTAACAAACATCTATAGGTAACACGTGTAACAAACATCTATAGATAACACGTGTAACAAACATCTATAGATAACACGTGTAACAAACATCTAAAGATAACACGTGTAACAAACATCTATAGATAACACGTGTAACAAACATCTATAGATAACACGTGCAGCAAACATCTGTAGATAACACGTGTAACAAACATCTATAGATAACACGTGTAACAAACATCTGTAGATACCTCTTGTAACGTAGCAAGATGCACGAGAAGTACAATGACAAATTGATAAGCGTGTAAAATACTGTAATACTGTAATAAGAGATAAAAACGAGATTTCTGTTACGTTAACATTTATGCTCCTAGTCGTAGAGTTCTGTAAGAGTTTTTTACATTTCTAATCTTAAGTTGTAGAACTTAGTCTGTAATGTGCCCATGTTTTGCACGTGTCCTGGGCCTATCTTGTACGCGTACAGTAATGTGCCCATGTTTTGCACGTGTCCTGGGCCTATCTTGTGCGTGTACGTTAATGTATATATGTTATACATGTGTAGTGTTCGTATTTCATACGTGCACGTTAATTTACACGTGTTTTGCACGTGTAGTGCTGGTACCACGTGGTCTGCACCTGTAGTGTTGGTATTTCGTACGTTCACGTTATTTTACACGTGTTTTACACGTGTAGTGCTCGTACTTTGTACATTTACGTCTTAATGTATTTTGTGCGCAAGAAGTCGACAGAAAACTTAATGAATAGATCAAGTTAAGAAAATAAAACATGAAGTTTTCTTTTTTCTTTTTTTTCAAATTTGATTTATTTCTATATCATGAAGCTCATTATGAAGCTCATGAAGTGTATCTCTGTATATGTAAGAATTAAACAGTGCATGGAAAAAAGTTTCAATTTTGGTTAACTGGGAAAGTAGTTGACTTTTTTTGGAATCCACGCTGCCATATTAGTGTGGTGTTATTCTGTTATCTAGGATTTCTTTCAGGGTGGGGGGTGGAGGGATGAGAGGAGAGATACTGATTGCCTGTTGGGCGATGCTCAGCATGTGATATTTGTGTCTTTTATGACGGGATGGTCTAGTGTGGTAAGTGGGGCTGATCCGTCGCCCATATGTGTGTGCGTTATTCAACATTTTCATGTTTTACTGCGTTCATTGTCTAACATTGTCTTAATAATGTTTTATGCTAAAATTCACTTTCAAAAATTGAAACAAAGTTGTTTGAATGACGCCGTAACAAATGCATGCCCCAGCAGGCACGTATTGTCTGTTTTCTGGGACTGCGGAAGACAGAGTCATTCATCAGCAGAACAGTTCATCGTGGTCAGGTTGTCTGATTTGAAAAAGAAAAAGGCACCGATTGTGGTGTGAATGATTTCTAGGTGAATCTGTTACCAACTGTGCGTGTCTATAATGCATGCAGGTTGGGTGTATGTTATGTACTGTACGCGGACATTTCTATAATACACATGGGCTGGGTGTATGTTGTGCACTGTACGCGGACATTTCTATGATGCACATGGGTTACATAGTGTACGCGGACATTTCTATAATACACATGGGCTGGGTGTATGTTATGTACTGTACGCGGACATTTCTATGATGCACATGGGTTACATAGTGTACGCGGACATTTCTATAACACACATGGGCTGGGTGTATGTTGTGCACTGTACGCGGACATTTCTATGATGCACATGGGTTACATAGTGTACGCGGACATTTCTATAACACGCATGGGCTGGGTGTATGTGATGTACTGTACGCGGACATTTCTATAATACACATGGGCTGGGCGTATGTTATGTACTGTACGCGGACATTTCTATAATACACATGGGCTGGGTGTATGTTATGTACTGTACGCGGACATTTCTATAATACACATCGACTGGGTGTGTGTGATGTACTGTACGCGGACATTTCTATAATGCACATGGGCTGGGTGTATGTTATATACTGTACGCGGACATTTCTATAATACACATGGACTGGGTGTATGTGATGTACTGTACGCGGACACTTCTATAAGACGTATGGGCTGGGTGTATGTTATATACTGTACGCGGACACTTCTATAAGACGTATGGGCTGGGTGTATGTTATATACTGTACGCGGACATTTCTATAATGCACATGGGCTGGGTGTATGTTATGTACTGTACGCGGACATTTCTATAATACACATGGGCTGGGTGTATGTTGTGTACTGTACGCGGACATTTCTATGATGCACATGGGTTACATAGTGTACGCGGACATTTCTATAATACACATGGGCTGGGTGTATGTTATGTACTGTACGCGGACATTTCTATAATACACATGGGCTGGGTGTATGTTGTGTACTGTACGCGGACATTTCTATGATGCACATGGGTTACATAGTGTACGCGGACATTTCTATAATACACATGGGCTGGGTGTATGTGATGTACTGTACGCGGACACTTCTATAAGACGTATAGGCTGGGTGTATGTTATATACTGTACGCGGACACTTCTATAAGACGTATGGGCTGGGTGTATGTTATATACTGTACGCGGACATTTCTATAATACACATGGGCTGGGTGTATGTTGTGTACTGTACGCGGACATTTCTATAATACACATGGACTGGGTGTATGTGATGTACTGTACGCGGACATTTCTATGATGCACATGGGCTGGGTGTATGTTGTGTACTGTACGCGGACATTTCTATGATGCACATGGGTTACATAGTGTACGCGGACATTTCTATAATACACATGGGCTGGGTGTATGTTGTGTACTGTACGCGGACATTTCTATGATGCACATGGGTTACATAGTGTACGCGGACATTTCTATAATACACATGGGCTGGGTGTATGTTATGTACTGTACGCGGACATTTCTATAATACACATGGGCTGGGTGTATGTTGTGTACTGTACGCGGACATTTCTATGATGCACATGGGTTACATAGTGTACGCGGACATTTCTATAATACACATGGGCTGGGTGTATGTTGTGTACTGTACGCGGACATTTCTATGATGCACATGGGTTACATAGTGTACGCGGACATTTCTATAATACACATGGGCTGGGTGTATGTTGTGCACTGTACGCGGACATTTCTATGATGCACATGGGTTACATAGTGTACGCGGACATTTCTATAATACACATGGGCTGGGTGTATGTTATGTACTCTACGCGGACATTTCTATAATACACATCGACTGGGTGTGTGTGATGTACTGTACGCGGACATTTCTATAATGCACATGGGCTGGGTGTATGTTATATACTGTACGCGGACATTTCTATAATACACATGGACTGGGTGTATGTGATGTACTGTACGCGGACATTTCTATAATGCACATGAGCTGGGTGTATGTTATATACTGTACGCGGACACTTCTATAAGACGTATGGGCTGGGTGTATGTTATATACTGTACGCGGACATTTCTATAATGCACATGGGCTGGGTGTATGTTATGTACTGTACGCGGACATTTCTATGATGCACATGGGTTACATAGTGTACGCGGACATTTCTATAATACACATGGGCTGGGTGTATGTTATGTACTGTACGCGGACATTTCTATGATGCACATGGGTTACATAGTGTACGCGGACATTTCTATAACACACATGGGCTGGGTGTATGTTGTGCACTGTACGCGGACATTTCTATGATGCACATGGGTTACATAGTGTACGCGGACATTTCTATAATACACATGGGCTGGGTGTATATTGTGTACTGTACGCGGACATTTCTATAATGCACATGGGCTGGGTGTATCTTACGTACTATACGCGGACATTTCCATAATACACATGGGCTGGGTGTGTGCTAAATAGTGTACGCGGACATTTCTATAATGCACATGGGTTACATAGTATACGCGGACATTTCTATAATGCACATGGGTTACATAGTGTACGCGGACATTTCTATAGTGCACATGGCTTACATAGTCTACGCGGACATTTCTATAATGCACATGGGTTACATAGTGTACGCGGACATTTCTATAATACACATCGGTTACATAGTGTACGCGGACATTTCTGTAATACACATGGGTTACATAGTGTACGCGGACATTTCTATAATACACATCGGTCACATAGTGTACGCGGACATTTCTATGAAGCACATTGGTTACATAGTGTACGCGGACATTTCTATAATGCACATGGGTTACATAGTGTACGCGGACAGTTCTATAATGCACATGGATTAGATAGTGTAGGTGGACATTTCTATAATGCACATTGGTTGCATAGTGTACGTGGACTTTTCTATAATGCACATGGGTTACGTAGTGTACGCGGACATTTCTATAATGCACATGGGGTACATAGTGTACGCGGACATTTCTATAATGCCCATGGGGTACATAGTGTACGCGGACATTTCTATGATGCACATGGGTTACATAGTGTACGCGGACATTTCTGTAATGCACATGGGTTACATAGTGTACGCGGACATTTCTATAATGCACATGGGTTTCATAGTGTACGCGGACATTTCTATGATGGACATGGGTTACATAGTATACGGGGACATTTCTATGATGCACATGGGTTACATAGTGTACGCGGACATTTCAATGATGCACATGGGTTACATAGTGTACGCGGACATTTCTATAATGCACATGGGTTACATAGTGTACGCGGACATTTCTATGATACACATGGGTTACATAGTGTACGCGGACATTTCTATAACACACGTGCCGGGTTAGTTTGTGCTTTATATGTGCACCCTTTGTGTGCCTTAATAGTGACGTCATAGATACATGATGGATGGCGAGTTGGTGTTGTTAGAAGGTGGGGGGGGGGGGGGGGGCGTTTCCCGGTTGGGCATGTGGCGCGGGGAGGGGGTGTTAGGAATTATTCCCACTTGCAAACTTCGTTTGCAAATGGGAATAAGTTTGTAGTTTTTCTCGAAATTTCTGCCCTTTTTTTTTCCTTTTTTTTTCTCTTTTTTTTTCCGTCACGGAGGTTTCCAGAAAACTCCTCCTACGCTATTTGACGTAGGACGTTGGAATTTGGCACAGTGATAGAGGGTGACGAGATGTCGTCAAATCCGCAAAATTTTTTGACCTTGACCTTGAAGGTCAAGATCAAATTTGAGGTCAAAGTTTTTCTGAGTGGTCAAAGTGGTTTCCAGAAAACTCCTCCTACAGGGTTTGTCTTAAAAAGACGGCATGTGGCAGAGACATAGAGGGTAATGAGTTGTCGTCAAATCCGTAAAATTTTTTGACCTTGCACATCAGAGGTCAAGGTCAAATTGAGGTCAAAATATTTTTGGAAAAACCGATTAATCACGAAAAGTAGCCATAAAGGTGCTCAAATCCCAGTGTGAATGCATAAAACGTACTAAGTAAAGGGTAAACTTTCATCACTAACCTTGACCTTGAGGGCCAAGGTCAAAGGTCACGTGATTTCACGCGTCCTTTACGACTGGCCGACTCATCTCGAAAACGGTTAGAGATAGAGCGATTTTGAGCTCATTTTCGACCCTTTGGGCCTAAACAACGTTACATAAGAGGTACCTCGGTGACCTTGACCTTCTGGGTCACGGTCAAGGTCAAAAACCGGAAGTTGACTATTATCTCGAAAACTGTTAGAGATAGAGCGATTTTGAGCTCATTTTCGACCCTTTGGGCCTAAACAACGTTACATAAGGGGTACCTCGGTGACCTTGACCTTCTGGGTCACGGTCAAGGTCAAAAACCGGAAGTTGACCATTATCTCGAAAACGTTAGAAAACTGAATTTGATTTTTTGTGCCCAAATGAGATTACATTATATTCACTTCGATGGCCTCGTGCAAGATAATAATCCGGAAGCTGACAATTATGTTGAAACACTTTAAAATGTGTCTTTGACCAAATATGTTGTGTCTCTGCCCTTGCAAGTGGGTACTATTTCGCTACGTGTAGCGAAATTCGGTCTAGTTTTGTTTTGATTCACAGAGCTTAGAGTTGTTGCAGTTGATGTGGTGGTGTTATTTTAATAAAATATATAGAATGGGAAGAAGCAAAAGTTTTGTTTATTCTGGGAGAAGTTTGGACCATCTAGCGACACTCTCGGTCATTTTTGTGTGGTCAAGATACGAACGACAGTTTTCATCCCTCCCTCTCCCCAATGGGAGGGGTGGGTGCGGGTAGGGGAGTTAAGAATGGCATGTTTTCAAAACAGAAGTGCAGTCGAGTTCTGAACGATTGTCCTTTAGATATTCTTGAAAGTTTCCTATGTGGCCGTCTCCTTTTTTTTTTTTGCCAAAATTCCAGAAAATGATTAATCTTCTTTGGAATCGTCATCCACTCTTCTAAATTCTATAGCTGTCATTTTCTTTGGTTGAAAATACGTAATCACTGCCCGGCCTGGCCCACACCTACACAGCCCTCTCTCGTTGCACGCCCCCCCCCTCCACGCCCCCCCTCTTCCCTTATTAGCGAAGTGACCCCCCCTCCACGCCCCTCTCCCCTCATTAGCGAAGTGACCCCCCCTCCACGCCCCCTCCCCTCATTAGCGAAGTGACCCCCCTCCACGCCCCTCTCCCCTCATTAGCGAAGTGACCCCCCTACTCGCCCCTCTCCCCTCATTAGCGAAGTGACCCCCCTCCACGCCCCTCTCCCCTCATTAGCGAAATGACCCCCCCTCCACGCCCCTCTCCCCTCTTTAGCGAAGTGACCCCCCCCCCACGCCCCTTTCCCCTCATTAGCGAAGTGACCCCCCCTTCCACGCCCCTCTCCCCTCATTAGCGAAATGACCCCCCCTCCACGCCCCTCTCCCCTCTTTAGCGAAGTGACCCCCCTCCACGCCCCTCTCCCCTCATTAGCGAAGTGACTCCCCTCCACGCCCCCTCCCCTCATTAGCGAAGTGACCCCCCTCCACGACCCCCTCCCCTCATTAGCGAAGTGATATGCCTAGCAGACAGAAAAGTGCCGGAAAGAAAACTGTTCAGTGACTCATTCTTCCGGTGTTAAGACGCTACTACAAACGTGGCCCTTGAAGCGTAGCATGTGAAGGGTTACGAACCCCAGTTACAGGGCCATTTGTCATTCAGGTTTCGTGGGTTTTTCTTATTGTTTCCAGTTCGGCAACACGTATACAAAAATAGCTTCTGGTAATGTGAAAGTGGGGCCCATCATGTCTGTCATGACGTCACCTGTCTGCTGTTTGCTGTGGATAAGGTGTGGCGAGATATAAAAAGAAAGTGTGTATTTTAAAGTTGTTTTCAGTTCAATGCTTATGCTGGCGCAGTAAATCCAAAGACCACATGGCGTGTTGAAGTGGCGGAGTAATGCGGAAGTATTTGAAAGATTGCCAATTTGTCCGTTTGTCAATCTGTCCATCCGCTCGCATGATGACAGTGCAATTCAAGTGGCCGATATTCCTGGAAACAACTGGCTTCATATTGCGTGCAGCCGTCGTCCTCATTGCCTAAGATTAACGAGTAGTTTTGGCCCAGTCCGTCCAAAAACACTGTGCCCGGCTGAAAACTTAAATTTCTTCTACTGCAAAACTTACTGTAAGAAAAATAGACCTTTTTTGAAGAATTCACTGGAGCTTTTAGTTCCTTGACTTTGAAGTGCAGCTCGTCTGTCGAGGCTGAAGTGCAGCTCTTCTGTCGAGGCTGAAGTGCAGCTCTTCTGTCGAGGCTGCGTTTCATGTGTGTGATTCTTGGCTGGAGATTGACAGTATGATCTAAAGCTTTGGCTTATTTACAGGATGGCCACCGACCCTGGAAATCAGGGAATTCAGGGAAAAATGAAGCGACATTTTCCCTTTAGGGAAAACTCAGGGAATTTGGTAATTCCAGCAAATCTCAGGGAAAACTCGGGGAATTTAATTGTTGGAAAATTCCCGGTTTTCCAGGGTATTTCCGAGTAAATTTTTTCTTTTACAAACTTGGATAGATTTAGTGAGAATTTGTTGAACGTTGTATTTTTCTAAGCGTTTAAGAGAAATAGCGGGATAGTCGATGATGATTGTTTTTCAACCAAAACACCTAACTGTTGAAATTCTGAAAACCTGCGCTGTCAAAATTCATTGTATGGAAAATGTCTGGAAAACTCGGGGAAAACACAGGGAATTTCATTTCGGATTCCAGGTGGCCATCCTGATTTAGTTAACATACGATGTGCATACGAAATCGGTTAATTGCTTAGCGAATAATCAATAAACCGACTAATTGCGTATTATATTGAAATTCCTTGTCATGTCATGATTAAAATATGTTGAAGAACCGCATAAAGTGGGAAAGCCAAGAGCTTGCTGTGGAAACTGAGTTAGTGGGTCAACTGCTTTCTACTTCCTGCTCGGCTCATTCCGGAGAATTACGAATATCATTACGGAAGTCTGATTGTTACCATAGAGTACTGAAGTAATGTGTGGGTATCCGTACTGTTTCCGTAGCAGGTACCAGAGCAGTATCGGAAGACCACAACGCAGGCGTGAGAGCATTCCGCTTTTTCAGCTGTTGCCACTTTTGAGGGCTTCAAATTTGTGGTCTGCGATAGATGCAAATCCATTGAGATCTCAAAATGTACTTTATAGGGGGAGGGGGGAGGGGGTGTCGATGGACTGGTACTGAGGCTAACCTGAGCAGTATTTTGACAATTTAGCCAATTAAAAAAAAAAAACGCGAGATAATTGTTGCTACCATAGTGCCAGAATAGCTGTGAATACTTTCGCTAAGTTGCAAAATGCCGAACTGTCCCGGGAGGGGGAACCGCTCCCCCCCCCCCCCCCAGCCCCTCTAATAGCTAGTCGTGTTTTCGGCGCTGGATAAATATTTCCGCCTTTTTAGATCCCAACTGTTCTCATGTGTCTGCGCAACGCTAAGAGCAGTTCGTGAAGTAACATGGGCAGTGTCGTGTGAAACAAAAGATCATAAGTCATAATTCATTCTTGAGTTGTTTCGACGCTGTATCCACCGTCTCTCAGTACATATTGAAAAAGAAACGAAAGCCGCTTATCACATTCATTCGGAGGAACACAGGTAGCTTATCGCATTAATTCGGAGGAACACAGGCCGCTTATTGCATTCATTCAGAGCATCGCAGGCCACTTATCGCATTCGGAGGAACACAGGTCGCTTATCACATTTATTCGGAGGAACACATGCCGCTTATCGCATTCATTAGGAGGAATACAGGCCGCTTATAGCATTCATTAGGAGGAACACAGGCCGCTTATCGCATTCATTTGGAGGAACGAAGCCGCTTATCGCATTTATCCGGAGGAACGGAAGCCGTTCATCGCATTTATTCGGAGGAACACAGGCCGCTTATCACATTTATTCGGAGGAACACAGGCCGCTTATCGCATTCATTCGGAGGAAGCCAGGTCGCTTATCACATTCATTCAGAGGAACACAGGCCGCTTATCGCATTCATTCGGAGGAACACAGGTTGCTTATCACATTTATTCAGAGGAGCACAGGCCGCTTATCGCATTCAGTCAGAAAATCGCACGCCGCTTATCGTATTCAGTGGACAGAAAAATTGGATCTGTTTTAAGGTACCCTAAGGTCTGGAGAAATCATGTAATGTGCACACGTGGGTCTGAAGAAATCACGTGATAGACATATGTGGGTCTAAGGAAATCACGTTATTTACCTGGGCTGGACTAAAGATATCACGTGGTGTACATGCGCCGGTCTGAGAAAATCACGTGATGTACATGTGTTGGTCTAAAGAATTCACGTGATATACATGCACGTATCTAAAGAATTCACGTGATATACATGCACGTGTCTAAAGAATTCACGTGATATACATGCATGTGTCTAAAGAATTCACGTGATATACATGCACGTGTCTAAAAAAATTCACGTGATATACATGCACATGTCTAAAGAAATTGCGTGATATACATGCACGTGTCTAAAGAAATCACGTGATATACATGCACGTGTCTAAAGAAGTCACGTGATGTACATGCATGTGTCTAAAGAATTCACGTGATGTACATGCCTGGGGGAACGGGGAGGAGGGGTTGTCCGGATCATGTTCAATCGAATTATACATCAAAGTACCAGCAAACAGCATGTGAGTGGTCCCCGCGAGGTCGTGCTGTTCATCCCCATTAGTTTAGCCCTCGTCGCCATGATAAGGTGGGGCGGGGGAGTGGGGGTGGGGTCAAGCAGTACAAATCGGGCCGGGGATGAACTGGTGGAAGACTGTAGAGGAAGAGTGGGGGTGACTAACGGCATCTCGGCATCTTTGCCATGGATGTCCTCGGAGACAACACGGAAACTATGCCCCCATGGCTGAACGGGCCAGGGGCCGGTCGCTCACCGAATTCACCATTATAAGGTACCATCTTTTTTTTAAATTTGGATTTTAACGTTACGTAATAGGGATTTTGGGAAGGTGGGTTGGTGCTGGTAGAGAAACTGGCATTGGGTTGGAGAGGCCTTCAATCCCCCCCCCCCCTTCCACACCCCTTCCTCCCCCTCAGCAAGGCCCCGCCCATTCGAAACGGAACTTTCAAACCGGAAAAGCGCGAAAAGGCGAATAAAGAAGAAAAACAGAAAGTTGTCGTTTTAGAGTTGCATTTATTATGTGAAAAACTTTGCACAGACATAACAAAATGAGAATTTGTTTTATCGGCGGGTTTTATGACAAGTGGAAACACGCGTGTAGGACCACGCGACAGAGCGTAACGACACCCTGTCGTGTCGTCGAACTGGAGCACTTCTAATGGCGTCTACAGGTCATGTCTTTGTGCATGATTTAAGAAAGTGTCAGCACTGTGGCGCAGCTATACACGTTTGCATTTCTGTACCGTACATCCCCCAGTTATGACGACAGCCACGAAACCGACGAAATCGTGTCGTTTTATCCGAGTTATACGTGGATTTTACCAGTAATTTCTCCGTGACCCCTTTTACAGGGATCTACTTTATATGTTAGATCACTCCGCGTAATCGGCCAGTTCATGTCAACGCTTGCGGTGTTCGTGTGAGCAGTGCTACATCATGTGACCCGTGAAATCAGGACGTGAGTTCTCGCGTGGCTTTGTGAGTTCAGGAAATAAAATTCCAATGACTCGCATCGAATTGAGGACACTGTTGTACATAAAATACACACAGTACATACAGTACATGCAGCACATAGAGACCCCCAGCTTAGTCATAAAATTACCGATTACACAGAATGAGTAGCCCGGACGGTAGCACACGCTGGCGGAAACGAAAGTGAAAACATGGGCCACTTGCACACCCGTCGGATCGTCAACCGGTGCACGACATTGCTTAGTAACGACACCGTCATTTGAATGAAACTTTGCGGTTTAGTGTTTTACCAACACACTTGATGTAACACAGACTATCTGCTTAACACCAGTGATAATCATGCACACATTTTCTTGGTTCATCAAAATACCATTTACAACCCATTAACAGGGGAAAAAAGAAAGAAAAACGAGATATCTTGCACACAACACTTTGTTCACAACAGACTGACACACACACAGACACACACACACGTACACACATACACACACACAGAACGTACAAACACTATATGTCTCCCCTTGGTCGGGGAGACATAAAAAAAGCTCTACATGCGCTTTATTGGATGACCAAAGTTCACTCTTGCACCAGAAGAATATCATATCCCACGTGGTTAAATTTTTTTTTGAAGTCACACGGTGAAGATGTTTTTTTTTTTTTGTTGAGTCATTGCATCTCCCACACCTCTCAAACACGGCCGTGATTCAGCCCAAGGGGATTACCCTCGGACAGCCTGTGTACACACATACCAGTGACGTGGTATTTACCAACAGAAGAGAAACCTTGATCCGGTTTCGCTCACTCTTTTTCTCTGACAATTCTAGGAATCAGAAAAGAATTTTTCTGGTCTTTTGAAGCGTTAAAGCGTGTATATTTATCAGATTTATTTTCACTCTGCATTTAACTTAACAAGCGTATCATATCTACATTCATGGCACTCTACATCACAGATAATGGTCTGAATAAATAACAATGAAAAAAGCAGGAAGTAAATATGAAGTTTATGTTATTTTGCGGTATTACTTTTTCCTATTAAACTAGGGTTGAAATGCGCATGATGAAATCATAGAATTTGTCTCCTTCAAACAGGTCACGGGGAATAAAACGTGACTATATGTAATCCTCTGGGGGGAGGGGGTGGGGGCAACGTTTCGCGTTTTACAACTATAGAGGCATACTGGATTATAATATCTTATAAAAGCGCGTCTCCCACACATTCCCACACATTCCCGATGGCCACCTGCTGGGTCTTTCGGGGTAATGGAGGGGGAGCCTGGGGTGGGAGCGGGGAGTGGACTCTAGAAGCATACCGGATTTATAACACCATGTAACTGTTATTTAACTGTCCGACTTTCACACATCCCCATCGCCACTCGCTGTGTCTTTTCTTTTATTTTTAGTCACAAATAAGGAAAAGAAAAGCTTTGAGTGAAACAGCCTGTCAACAATCTGTCAAAAAATGTCCTTGTGACGACAGTCTCCTACTTTTCTCTTGTTTACGCCGAATTTCCGCTCGTGGGAACTCAGCCTGTAGCACAGCAGCAGAGCAGGCGAGAAAAGCCTGTCGGTTTCTTTTTCGGATTGCTGGGCGATAGAATGGTTTTTACGGCTTGTTCAAAGACGTTCGTCAGTCCGTTCTGTGTCAGCGCCGAGCACTCCACGTACATAGCGGCTTTCACTTTTTTGGCCATTTTATGCCCTTCTTCAGCCGACACGGGAACCTTGTCCTTCTTCTGCAGGTCGCGTAGTGTTTTCGAGTTATCCCTCAGGTCAGTCTTTGTGCCGACGATGATAATCTTGGCATCATCGCCCACGGTGCGACGTATCTCCGGGACCCACATTAATTCGACGTTCGCGAGCGACTCGGGAGCGGCGACCGAATAGCAGACGAGAAAGATGTCGGCGCCGGGATAAGCGATGACACGCAGGCGATCGTAATCTTCCTGTAAACACAAATATGAACCAGAAGTCATTTCCGAGGTGTTTTTTAACTGTGGATTATTTTTTCAGCAAAGACGTCTCACGCACAGCATTTTTTTTTATTAGTTTTCATAAATCAGTGTCTTCTAACTGAATTACATTGGCGGTATCTTTCACATGAGTTCCCTGAAGCTTAGTTCCTCTGTTATTAGGGTGTTCTCTGACGTGTCTAAATTAGCACCAGAGGCCGTTCATAAATTGGACTTGTTTACCGGCGAATTTATAGATCTACTAGATCAGTTTACTTCAATAAGGAAATGACACGGTTTTTGCGTCTAAATAGCATTTCCGTCTGTGCCACTGCAGTCATGGTGACCGAAATGAACTTGCATTCTACGCCTTTAGGTGATGTGTAACCACCATTTTGTTTTTGTTTTTTTTTCTGAGTGGTACAGAATTTTAGATGGTGAGGCCACACATTGTGCGCCAGTGATAGTGTGCAGTTGTCAGCAATTGTTTGCAGTGCATCTAAAGTGTGCGCAGTATCTGCAGTCGTGTCTAGCCTCAATAACGTCTGAAGTTGTCTCTATTGTCAGTAAAGTGTGTGTGGTGTTTGTGGTGTCAGCAACGTGTGTGCAGTGTCTGTAGTGTCACGTGTGTCAGTGTCTGTAGTGTCACGTGTGTCAGTGTCTGTAGTGTCACGTGTGTGCAGTGTCTGTGGTGTCACGTGTGTCAGTGTCTGGTGTCACGTGTGTGCCAGTGTCTGTAGTGTCACGTGTGTACCAGTGTCTGTAGTGTCACGTGTGTGCCAGTGTCTGTAGTGTCACGTGTGTACCAGTGTCTGTAGTGTCACGTGTGTACCAGTGTCTGTGGTGCCAAGTGTGTACCAGTGTCTGTAGTGTCACGTGTGTGCCAGTGTCTGTAGTGTCACGTGTGTGCCAGTGTCTGTAGTGTCACGTGTGTACCAGTGTCTGTAGTGTCACGTGTGTGCCAGTGTCTGTAGTGTCACGTGTGTACCAGTGTCTGTAGTGTCACGTGTGTACCAGTGTCTGTAGTGTCACGTGTGTACCAGTGTCTGTAGTGTCACGTGTGTGCACTGTCTGTGTAGCCAAGTGTGTACCAGTGTCTGTAGTGTCACGTGTGTGCCAGTGTCTGTAGTGTCACGTGTGTGCCAGTGTCTGTAGTGTCACGTGTGTACCAGTGTCTGTAGTGTCACGTGTGTACCAGTGTCTGTAGTGTCACGTGTGTGCACTGTCTGTGGTGCCAAGTGTGTACCAGTGTCTGTAGTGTCACGTGTGTGCCAGTGTCTGTAGTGTCACGTGTGTGCCAGTGTCTGTAGTGTCACGTGTGTGCATTGTCATTAACTTTCTGCTACAGAGTCAGTTATTTATCATTACAGGGTCAAAATATTGCATATGTATTACGAATAAACAAGAGACAAATCCCTAAATCTAAGTAAGAGAAGCTTGCGTTACCTGCCCAGCGGTATCGAACAGTCCCAGCTGTAGTGGCCTTCCGTCCGCCTGTACGGTGGCTGAAATCACAAAACAAAAATATGACTGCTAAGCTGGAGGTCTTATTTGGGTACAAGTTGAACATCTGGAGGTAGGCAGTTACGGCTTCGGGCAATGCACATTGTTCTTCCTTAGTAGAGAAATTGCGATCCCATTTTTTGCAGGATTCAAAGACATGCGCCTGTGCCCGCTCCGTCCCAGCAGCTAAACCGCTATAAACCACCCCCCCCCCCCCCCACCTGAGTGCCTTCTTCATTCTCTACACATGTGTCACGCAAAACATGCTTGTGGTTAGTGTTTTAGTATATCTGTTTTACATTTAAAATAACTTTGCTCTTTCATTTCGATACTTTAAATTACTGTCGTCGAAAAAGGCAGAAAGTTGACTGCTTTACTGACGATACAAAAAAAAAAAGATATTCAGAAGTAGAAGACTGGCACTTACCTATGTAGTTCTCGAAAACTGTGGGCACATGCTCGCGCGGGAAGGTGTTCTGCGCGAAGCTGATGAGCATACACGTTTTGCCGACACAACCGTCACCGACCACGACACATTTCAGTGACGTATGCTTATACAGCGACAGCATGGACATCAGACCCTTTGATTTGCTTGACTTTTGTGAAGAATAATCCATAATGTGCAATAATATTACTGTTTTCAATAAAATCTCAAGGCAATTTAAGCGAATAATTTTTTAAAACTTGTATTTCTTACAGCTTAGAAATATCTAATGTTTTGTTTTTTTTCTCAGTTGTTTACTTTTCAGCAGCCTGTTCGCTTGTGGGCATCGCAGTTACTGACATCCTAGTGTCAAAGCACAGTTCTTTATATATGTCGTCATTTTATCCTCAGTTCTAATTTTGGAAACAAAGTAATCTATGTTGACATGAAGTGCTTGAACAACTGTGACCTTATTTTGACCAATCGTCAGCCGAAGTTTGTGTGATTGCCGGGGATTCCCCAGCAGGCACGTGGTGAATAACCAATGAAAATTCAGTGTCTATTTTTAGAAACAATGCATTTGTATATAAGGAGAGGGAAAATCTGGCACGCATGAAAAGTTACACGTTCATTACGGTTTTCGATTTGTGGAGGAGGGTAAATGCTATATCCGTTTTTTTACTGCGCGGTTAGAATAAGTACAGTGGTTGTGCAATTGTTGACCCACTCTTTACCGGAAATGTAAAGTGAAGAAAAAAAACATTATTTGATAACAGGATATGTTTGGAGGCTCAATTACTGTGAATTTCACACAACTTTTGATTTTGTGACGTCACGTTTGAAGGATATGTGTACAGTGACCATTTTCTAATTAACAATATCAACAAAACCAAGAATTATAAGAAATGAAAGTCATGTCGACACGTCAGACTATCAAGAAATATTAAAAGTTGAAATTTTATAAGAAGTTTTTGTTGTATAGTTATTTTTGGAGGGGGGCGTGCTAGATTTTGCAGTAGTCAAGAAATGGAATTTCTTAAACAGCCTTGAAATGCGGTTCCTATTTCTAAGTTGGCGAGGAGAAAGAGAGAGGAGGAGGAGGGGGGTGGAGGGGGGAGGGATGCACCAATTTGTTGTTTTGTTGCTGTCTCAGGTTTTTTTTTTTTTTTTGGTGTTTTGTCTTACGGCAATTTCGGCAGCCCATTGCTTAACTGTTGACATTTGTGTTTGTACATTCTAGTCTTCTTTCTTTTTTTGTGATGACACATTATGTGTACCACGGCAGACCATTGCGGTTAAGCATTTGGCATAGAAAATCAATGATTCCATGTGTCATACACGAGCATCCAGCTCTAGTAGTGATTGGGTGGGGGGGAGGGGTGGGGGAAGGGGTGCTAAGGCAAAGAAGTGGTGGATACGGTTCGTTGGTGGTGAATGAGACCGAATGCTCGAGTGCGACGTATTTGGGGGTGGGGGTGGGGTGGAGAGGGGGTCAGAGCTGGAACTGCCTCCCCCCGCCCACCCCTACCCGGACAAAAAAATCAGACTGCTCCCCTCCCCCCGCCCCGGACAAAAGAATCAGACTGCCCTCCTCCCCCCGCCCCGGACAAAAGAATCAGACTGCCCCCTTCCCCGTCCCTTGACCTCAAATTGTATCTGATTTCACATAAAATATTTGGCCAGTGACGAATGCAAAAGTAAATGCGCCTGGTTTGATTATAGTTCGATAAACACAAGCCATGCCCGCATTCAGCAGCGGCCCGCATTCAGCAGCGGCCCGTATTCAGCAGCGGCCCGTATTCATCGCTTGTGAAAAAATACAGTGAAATCCCTGACTAAGGACAGGTATAGTGGAGTTAACATCAGCCAAAAAGGTCTTAATTGGGACATGGTTTTTAGGTGGCCGGAGCCATATGAAAACCTGCAATAGCAGAATTACGATTTGCAAAGGGGATATTTGTAGTGAAGAGGCCGATGCCCCCTCCCCTCCCCCCGTCCCCACACACACAATACCATCACCACCGTAATGACCGTACAAACCAAAAAAAATAAATAAATAGCTAGGATATCAGGTCCCTGAAAACCCATAACCCCTCCCCCCCCGCCCCCTTGCCACCAAGTGCGTGTGATTTGGCGAGAGTGATAAGTAATTAGCGTGGTAATGAAGGCGTGATTTCGAACTGACCACAGGAATTGCCTGCTTGAATCATGCTGCACTTCGGCTGTAATTATGTGAACGTGGACAAGAAGTGGAAAGACGCAAAAGGTGACATTGTTTACAACGATGACGTAGTGGATGATTATAATGTGACTTCCGCTTCCGGTAAGAAGGCCAAAGCAAGCAAGGTCAAGGCCAAGAGATTTGATGATGGCGAGGTTTGTCTGTTTGAAATATATCTATTTTAATTAATGTTCCTCAGTCTGTATATAATTAGATATATACAGGAGACCCTCGTTAATTCGTCCCCGGTTAATTCGTTTCCCCGCTTTATTCGTACTCATATTTAGGTCCCAATTTCTCTATTTCATAACAGTTTTCCCCCGGATAATTCGTTCACCCGGTTAATTCGTACCAAATTCCACGGTCCCGCGTGGTACGAATTAACGAGGGGCTACTGTATTACGTTTATTATACTAGAGAGCTTTTACTACTTTGATCATTTTACGGCGTGGGTATAAACCGCGCAGTCTTAGGAGTATATCCGGTTGAAATAAATAAGTAGATTTTTCAAGAGGGTTGCAACTATAGCAAAAACACAACAATTTACTTACATAAATAAGTGACTGGAGGGATTTCCCAGAAAGCATGCGACCAGCATCGTGCTTCGTGCCATTACTCACTTTACGCCGCGTGAGTCACTCGGTACCAGGAGTACCTGAGTAACTGGTAAATTTTATGATTGCAAATACTTTAGCTGGTTATAACACATCATAGTCAGATGTTTAATTTGGCTTTTCATCCTTTTTGTTTGATACTTTTTTGTACATTTTTCTTACATAATTTTTAGTCCCCCGCCGCCGCGGTACACACGGAGCGGGGGACTTATAAAACGCAGGTCTTTCTGTCCGTCCGTCAGTCTATCCCGCACCAGCCCCCACCCCCCCCCCCCCCCCACTTTTTGTACGCGCGATTACTCACTCACGTTTCACTGCAGGCTTTTGATTTTTTTGTGGGAAGTAACAACATATGTTGAGATTGTGCGACCTGGGGTTATTTTTGGATTTGACCAAAAAGTAACGAAACTGTGAAACTTCAAACTTGATCAATTTTGTTTGTTTGTTGGGGCACGATGCCCTCACTTTTGTACACGCAATTTCTCAGTTACCTTTGGCCGCAGGCTTTTGATTTTTTATGGGAAGTAATAACATATGTTGCCGTCGTGCAACCTTGGGTTACTTTTGAATTTGACTAAAAATTGACGAAACTGTGAAACTGAACATGACCAAATTTTTTTTGTGGAGGCACGATGCTTCCGCTTTTGTTCGCTGACCAAAATTCCGTCCACCACCCTCCTGCTTTTTTACGTGCGATTTTTCAGTAAGCCTTTGACGGAAGGAGTGTACATTCAGATATTTTTCGGCGGGGGAATATGATCAATTTCACTGATATACTTGTTTTTCTTAATATCACCATTTTTTTTTTTGCAAAGCACATTTTTTTTTCTCATTTGTTATAAGCTTTTTTTCTGCTTGCCTATTTTCTTATAATCATTAACCTTGATTGGGCCATATTGACAGTCGCTGTATTACTGTATGCATATTAAATTTCCATTTTTTTTCAGCATTCAGAATCAACAAACCTATTCTGTAGAAAAGGGTAATATTTATTTATAGAATTGAAACATGTATTTCGTAAACATGGACAGTATTTTATCATACCGTAAAGTTTATTCCTTAATGAAATTGAACAGCCTCTTGCTATCATTTCAAATCACATGTCATTGAGGACCATCCATGAAGTGCGTACACACAAAGTTAAGAAGTTTAGACCTCCCCCCCCCCCTCCCAACCTCTTTGCGTTAAATTGCGACATCATCATGGACTTTAACATTAACTTTCGCACCGAGCGATCCCCTCCTTCCCCTGCGGTGCGCCGGAGTTTTTAAATAGCTGAAAATGATATATAATGATAAAATTTGATATACATTGTTTTTCCTCAATTTCCAGCGAAATGTGAATTATCCTTTTGTAACATTTTTTTAAACTTCGTCCTGTTTTATCCTTTTTCTTGTTCTTTTTATGCCGCGCCTGACAAATGTCAGCGGGACATATAGTGTTTGACTTGTGCGTCCGTCCGTCTGTCTGTATGTACGTTACGCTTTAGGCACCAAGTTTTGTGGATAGCACTGTAGCTTAGCTATTTGGTCGGCAACTCTTTTGTTTTTGGGATATTGTTCCTAATGTATGGAAGTTGTGCAGGACGTCGTCCTTTTTTCCGACAAGGCGTTTATTCGGTCGGAATTGCGGTTGGAACTTAGGCAATTGTACTGTGGTTAGATGTTTTATTTACTAAATTTTGTGGATCGCACCTCGCTCTACATATTTGTTTGTTGATTTATTTGTTTATAGATTATTATTTCTAATATACTGAAGTTGTGCAGGACGTCGTCCGTTTGTCCGACGAGGTCGAAATTGGCCTTTGAACTTAGGTAATTTTACTGCAGTTAGGTGCTCGGTACTAAGTGCGTGCTTGTTCATTCTTTCTTCAAGAAGAATCACATCCTTCAAACTAAGATTATGTCACTGACTATCCGCCAGGCGGGGCATTCGTGCTCCGATCGGACACACCTCAAGTTTTTTTCTTGGTGACTCCATGGCAACACTGTGACTGTTTTCCATAGTTGTTAACCTTTTTTCTGGGAAAAGCTGGGACATGCATCTACCGCAAAAATAAATAAATAAATCATTAATACATAAAAATATATAAATGAACAAATTTGTAAATTAAATAAGTTTTTGTCAGTAAGATTGTTTTTGTGATGTGACATTTTTCAGACTCATTCAGCTACTTTTTTGTTTATTTTTGTTTTACGGCGCGCTGCGAATAGGAAACATACTTCAGAGTTTACATGGCATGAACTGCCTGAAATATATCAAACTCAATAAATGTATTACTCACAATAAATGTATTACACGCTATGAATGTATTACACCTAATAAATGCATTAAACATTATAAACACTATAAACTCACTGGTGCGACCGTGTTGCTATAACCGGTAGTTATTGCCCGTCGTCCTAGCCGGGTGCTGGGGATATAGAAACGCCGTATAGGACCGTGAATTAGACTGAATATATTCCCCAGAACCCTGAATGAGTCTGAATAATTTCCAAACTACCCTGAATGAGTCTGAATATTTTCCATACGACCCTGAACGAGTCTGAATATTTTCCACATGAACCTGAATGAGTCTGAATGTTTTCCACACGACCCTGAATGAGTTTGAACATTTTTTACACGACCCTGAATGAGTCTGAATATTTTCCACACGACCCTGAATGAGTTTGAATATTATTCGCAGGACCGTGAATTAGACTGAAAATATTCCACGGGACCCTGGATGAGTCTGAATAATTTCCGTACGACCATGAATGAGTCTAAATATTTTTCACACGACCCTGAATGAGACTGAATGTTTCCAAACGATCCTGAATGAGTCTAACTATTTTTCATACGACCCTGAATAAGTCTGAATATTTTCGACACGAACCTGAATGAGTCTGAATATTTTCCAGACGACCCTGAATGAGTCTGAACATTTTCCACACGACCCTGAATGAGTCTGAATATTTTCCACACGACCCTCAATGAGTTTGAATATTGTTCGCAGGACCGTGAATTAGACTGAAAATATTCCACAGGACCCTGAATGAGTCTGAATAATTTCCGTACGACCATGAATGAGTCTAAATATTTTCCACACGACCCTGAATGAGTGTGAATGTTTCCATACGACCCTGAATGAGTCTGAATGTTTTCCACACGAACCTGAATGAGTCTGAACATTTTTCACACGGCCGTGTTAGAATCCGTGCTAGAATCCGGAATATCCTCGTGAGGCTCAGTCTAATTAGTCCCCAACTGGGGAACTCGGAGGGGGCTATAGGATCGGCTTCCGTCTGTCCGTCCGTGTACAAAAGCTTGTGACTACCATATCTCAAGAAGTCCTGGGTGGATTTTAATCAAACTTGGTGTATGGCTTCTATAGTAAAGGTTCTCGATCTGCTTAGGTTTTAATGTCCTCGACTCCACCTTGAAGGTCACCATTGAACTTAGAAATTTTGGGTATATAAACCAAGAAAATGTACCTTGTGAACACCATATCTGGGTGAATTTCAATCAAACTTTGTGTGTGGCTTCTATATTAAAGTTTCTCGATCTGGATAGGTTTTGGTGACCTTGACTCCACTTTGAAGGTCACCATGGGACTAGAAATTTTAGCGATGTGGATAAAGAAAACGTACCTTGTGAATACCATATCTGAAGAAGTGCTGGTTGGATTTCAATGAAAAGTAGTGTGTGGCTTCTATATAAAAGGCTCTCGATTAAGATCTGTGATTAGGTTTTGGTGACTAAAAGGTTCTCGATTATGTGTTTAATACACCAAGGTATTGTGTCCCATTGCACAACTACCTAACTATAACAAGAAATATGATGTAACGGTATCTTTCAAAAAACGCCTTGTGTTGCATGTAAAGTCGCTGTTGCAGACTTGCAACACCTGTGAATAAACAAACTTAAATAAGCTGTACATCTAATGAAAAAGATGTGGATAAACATAAATGTACGTGATGGAGAAGCTCGGTACCGTCAGATTTGCTGGACACGTCGATTATGTGTTAAATACACAAAAGTATAATGTTCCATTTCGACACACACCTAAGTATAACAAGAACTGTGGTGGAAGAGAACGTTTTTAAAACTTCGTGTGTGTATATAAAGTCGCTGTTGTAGTCTTGCAACACCTAAGCTATACATCTATTGAATAACGATGTGCATAAACAGAAATGTACGTAGTGGAGAAGCTGAGTCCTGTCACATTTGCTAGTTACGTTGGTTATGTGTTTAATAGACCCTTCCCTTATTCAGAGAAAGGAAAGTCATGCAGGTATACATTTTCTTCAGCACTTCTCGCCAGACAAAAAGCTCTTAAGTCTGCCATTAAAATAAGAAATTACAAAAGTGTCTGATCACCAGTATCCCAAACGTTTGACCTAGATTTTGGAGTTATATATCCAGCGCCATGTAATGTCCAAATCCAGCCAAAATTAACTTTACGATTTTACAGTTTTATTCAGATTTGCGTTTCGTAATTCCCGTCTCACCCACCTCACTTGTTACGTAAACTTTGTCAAATTACATTTCTGTTACTGGCTTAGTCTGTTATCCTGATCCATCGATTTCCAGTCCTGTTTGCTGGACATCATGGACACTGCAGGGCAGGAGGAGTTTTCCGGAATGCGGGATCACTACCTCCGACTCGCGGATGGCCTCCTGTTGGTTTATGACGTCACGCGTCCGGATACCCTGCAGGAAGCGGAACAGATATTTACCTGGTCGCTACGGACCAACAACACTGCTCACATACCAGCAGTAAGTATTCAATATTTTTTGACATCACGCTGTTTCAAGATTACTTTTTAGCAGATGTGATTGTTTTAGTCACAATTACAACATATTGACAGCAGTGAAAAGGAGGACCTGTTGGTCAACAGTTTCCTAAAGTTTTAAATTTCAGTAGGTTATTCAATACTGAACTACCGACATTTTAATAAACAACCAAATGTAAGTGCAGTTTCCTATCTTCTTCTTTTCCTTTCGCCAAAAGATAAGAATTTACATTATTCAACTTATTTGCGCCTTTGGTATAAGAAAAATTAAGTATTATTTATTTTTGTGACATTTTACGTATCGGTAGTCTATTCCGAATTAATAGCCTACCAAAAAATATCTGGTTTCTTGTTTGCTTCAGAATTCTTTTTTAAGTAATACTGTGTTCTATCTATGTATTCTTATGTGGCCAATGTATACAGAAACCAAGGATGTGATCAACCAGAAGTTCAGGACCTAAAGTTATGGTCAGTCGAAAGTGCAGAACCCAAACATTTGGTCATCCGGAAGTGCAGAACTCAAACATATGCCAAAGATATAATCAGCCAGAAGTTAAGAACCCAAACATGTGATCAACCGAAATGCCAGAACCTAACATGTGATCAACCGGAAGTCCAAAACCCAAACATGGGATCAACCGGAAGTTCAGAACCCAAACATGTGCTCAGCCGAAAGTCCAGAACCCAACCATGTGATCAACCGGTAGTCCAGAACCCAAACGTAGAGCCATGATATCCGACGAGAGTTGTAGGCAATGATTTCGTTGTTTAAGCACAATGTATGACATTTCTTTCGTGGAACTGTTGCAAAGACTTTGTTGTGAATACGATAGACAGTAACTTTTTGTTTCAGATTTTATGTGCCAACAAGGTCGACCTTTCCTCAGACGAACACAAGATCAGCCGGGCTGAGGGGATCAAGGTTGCCCAGCGCATTTCTGCTGGATTTATCGAAACATCTGCGAAGACCGGACAGAATGTGAACGAGGCGTTCACGGAGCTGGTCAGACTCATACCCAGAACCGGCGTAGATTACAAGGTAGTCTTCGTCAGTGTGCGGAATCAATGTTCCGTATCGTCTCGGAATGTTCCGTATCATAACATACTGTTCCGTATCGTCCCGGAATGGTCCTGTCGTCCGAGGATGTTCCATATCATCCTGGAATGTTCCTTTCATACCGGAATGTTCCGTAGCGTCCTGGAGCGTTCCATTTCATACCGAAGTTACTCTGCAGTTTTGTTTCTTCGTGTTTTTCTGCATGCGTTAAAAAATATATCGGAGATATCTGCTTCATTTCTATGGTGGGGAGAAAGAACATAGAAAAAGATGTATCATAACTTTTTACAAGTACTTAAAGAAGTACATGTATAGGCAAAATCGCGATTAGTCGGTGAATAAGCACTGAAATCACTGATTTCGGTGCCATCGTTGGTGTTCCCTGATCCAGTGTAATCTGTCGCATTTGTGCCTGTCTGTCAGATCTAGCTATACGCGTGCCATACGTGACCATAATCCGTGTTCGTGAAGACTGAAACAACAAAATGGACCCTAATTTTGAAAATTCAGTGCATTCCGAGACATGAAAACATTATTTTTGTGAAAATACTTTTTAAAGTCAAAGACGATTCTGAAACAAATTTTCGTTTTATTCTTTAAAGCAGAAACTTTTTAAAAATTTAGGATGATTGCTTTTTTCATTCATTTGTAAAGTTAACACATGCCCACCTTCAATTCGACGATTTCTACTGGCAGATGTTCTAATGATCGCATCTTCTCTGACTGAGTGACTCGTGATGTTCCGGTCCGTGGTAAAGTTTTCACATCATTTGTCGCCCTAAACTTCGCATAAATCTTTGAAACAACAGATTGCAATATGTTAAATCGTTGGGCAACATCTCTTTGTTTTGCACGTTTGAGCACGTTCCAGAACTGACCTTTCGCGATTTGGATTCATAATTTTAGTAGTAAACCTTTCACTTTGTGAAAAACAATAGTTAAAAATAGTGAGGGCATAATAGGGCACGATAGGATTTCATTAACAAAGGAGACAAATGGCGTGTAAAAATTAAAGTGTTTACAAAATCGCCATGCATGTTCATTGAAACAAAGATTTCTTTTTGCCCCCCCCCCCCTTATGTTTAGGAAGGTGTTAAAAAATTTGTTTCACAACCGAATTCATGATCCTCCGTGGAACGGAGGGATATAGTTTTGAGCTTTTCGGTCCGTCCGTCCGTCCGTCCGTCTGCCCAACTGTCACGCTTCAGTCTCAAGCGCCTACAGGCCAGATTAATAGATGAATTCATTTCAAATTTTGTACACGGCTTCTCTGGACCCTTTCGCAGTTGAGTGACCAACAATTTTGAGGATGGAACTTAAATTGACAAAATGGCGGATTTTTCAAAATCGGCGCTGTGCTTAGCGTACCCACGGCAGTCTCACGCGCCTACTTCTGAATTGATTAATTCGTTTAAATGTTAGATACTACGTCTACTTATCCTTCCACTTTTAAATTTTGCGTAGTCAACACGCAACAGCTTTACACACTCAATATCGCCCATCGGGGGATAGACGTACTCCTCGAGATGTAGTCATGTTGTTTAATTTTTCAACTAGTCGGGGAAACATGAAACTTCACCCGCTGCGACGGAAAAAATGTGCGACAATTTCTACCCACTTAAATCCCCCTCCCCCCAAATACTCCAGACTTATGCAATGCACTGTATATGTATATATATATATAGTCTGTGTGTGCATCGGAATTTAGTTTCGTGATTTGAGTACAGGTGGATCCAAGGCGGTTCAGGGATTACAGCCTGTCGCCTCCAAAATTCGAAAATAATAAATATATGTTTTCACAAAAAAGTTTGACTGGAAAACTCGCTATTTCTAGTACACAGAGTTTTTTTTTTACTTCGTTGAGTCATAACGAGTGGGTTGTTATTATCTTCAGGCCCGGGATTCACCAACGCATACTTAACCTTAACTTACCCTTAAACTAGAAAATTTCCTTAGGGTCCCCTTAGATTTCTTTAAGTTAAGAAAATCCTTATTCACCAAAATCACTTAACTTAAAATTTCCCTTGGGAGACCCTTAAACTTAAAAAAAGTTAAGGGACGCACACACCGCCCTTAAGGTTTAAGAAGATAGGAATGTATTTTTAAATTATTGTTTTTAGAGTGTCAAACGCTCTTACCGAACGCATTAGCGACCACAAACCCTTTGATATGCCTGACCGTGATGAATCTGGTGGAATTATGAGGGATTTCTTTACAGAATTCCAACTTACTGGTGTGATTGGGCTTATTGACGGTACGCACATAGGAGTACGAAGGCCGAAAGAGTTCGAGTATTCGTACTTTAAAGGAAGAACTATTATTCCCTAAACATACAAATGGTGGCCGACAGCAAAAACTTAATATGGATTGTGGTTGCCAGGTACAACTTTTTTACCAGCCGGTAGAAATTTTCAACCAACCGTTCAGGGCATATTTACTAATGCAGAATAGCATATATCACTCCGCCATTGATAAAGAAAAAGTTGTAGTACTATGAGGTGCCCCGCTCCCTAGCTCCAAGCCAGCTCTTCATTAATGGTGCAGTGTTTTGCCCCTCTATTTTTTAGTTTGTCCTGCCTTTAATATTAAAAGTTGGGATAATTTCACAGTCAGTATTCATTTTGTTTGTTAGCAGACGACAGCATATGACTCAGGAATTCTCTAGTGAAGGGCAAGTTTTCAAAAAAGAACGTCTCGAAAATCAATTTTTAGACGATTCACTAAGTGATCCCTAAGTGATTCCTAAGGTGTAATGGTGAATAAGATTTTTCACTTAGCCTTAACTTAAGAAAGTTAAGGGACCGCTAAGTTAAGTTTAGGTTAAGTTAAGGGAAGTTTGGTGAATCCCAGGCCAGGTCTTTGTCTTTTGTAGCGGCTGTGAGGGCATGTCCGCCATCACGGTCACTCGTTGTTGTCTGCAAGTCATTGTCCTGGGTAGCGGCGTTGTGGACAAGTCCGCCGTCATGATCGCTTGTTGTTATCTGCAGGTCACTGTCCTAGGTAATGGCGGTGTCGGCTAGTTCGCGATCACGGTCGCTTGTTGTTTTGTGCAGGTCACTGTCCTAGATAGAGGCGGTGTGGGCTAGTCCGCCGTTATGGTCGCCTGTTGTTATGTACAGGTCACTGTCCTAGGTAGAGGCGGTGTGGGCTAGTCCGCCGTTATGGTCGCCTGTTGTTATGTACAGGTCACTGTCCTAGGTAGAGGCGGTGTGGGCTAGTCCGCCGTTATGGTCGCCTGTTGTTATGTACAGGTCACTGTCCTAGGTAGAGGCGGTGTGGGCTAGTCCGCCGTTATGGTCGCCTGTTGTTATGTACAGGTCACTGTCCTAGGTAGAGGCGGTGTGGGCTAGTCCGCCGTTATGATCGCTTGTTGTTATCTGTAGGTCATTGTCCTGGGTAGTGGTGGTGTGGGCAAATGCTCCGTCATGATTGCTTGTTGTTATCTGTAGGTCATTGTCCTGGGTAGTGGTGGTGTGGGCAAGTCCTCCGTCACGGTCGCTTGTTGTTATCTGTAGGTCATTGTCCTGGGTAGTGGCGGTGTGGGCAAATCCTCCGTCACGATCCGCTTCACGCAGGACACGTTTGTGGAACAGTACGATCCGACTATCGAGGACTCGTACAGGAAGATGATTACCGTGGCAGGGCTGAAAAACACGGGAAAGGACAGTCAGCGAACTGGAGCTCGTCCGGCCAGCGCTAAAGGTGTTTCGTCATTTTCACGGCTCATTCTTCATTGTGTAGTGCGCTTGGGAGTCTGGCCAGGCGCATTGCAGCTATGCATCTCTACCCCTCCCCCCATTCCGGCCCCCTCTCTCTGCTTGGCGGTCTGGCCGGTCGCATTGCAGCTATACATCTCCACCCCTCCCCCCATCCCCGCCCCCTCTCTCTGCTTATCGGTCTGGCCAGGCGCCTACAGCTATGCATCTCCACCCCTATCCCCGCCCCCTCTCTCTGCTTGGCGGTCTGGCCAAGCGCATTGCAGCTATGCATCTCCACCCCCCATCCCCGCCCCCTCTCTCTGCTTATCGGTCTGGCCAGGCGCATTGCAGCTATGCATCCCCACCCCCATCCCCGCCCCCCCCCACTCTCTCTCTTTGGCGGTCTGGCCAGGCGCATTGCAGCTATGCATCTCCACCACCTCCCCGCCTCTCTCTGCCCAAGCCAATAACTGAACAAAACTTAAATAAATAAGCAAATATTTAAAAATAAAAGCCCTTCCACTCTTTGGCGCTACCGTTTTTCCTTTTAGACAACCTTTCAACACGCACGCTAAGGGAATTATTGAACACGACTAAAACATTTACAGAATCAGACAGCAAAGCCAAGTTGTCAACGCTTTCCAAAATAAAAAGAGCGCTCAGCTTCAAGAAAAAGAGCAGTTCAAGACCACAGAGTGGGGCACCCCTGGAGCCGGGCACTTCCGGTTCCAAGCAGCTTCGTCCATCAGTCAAAACCAGAACAACAAAAGTACGTAAACAATAACAAATAAAAAATTAATTAATTAATTAATTTTAAAAGAATGAATTGATGTGAAGTGTGTAATGTAAGGTCTCTTGAACTATAGGCTGTTGTGTGCAAAATTTTGTTGTTATTGTAAAAGTCTTTGCGAAAAGCATTAACAGAGTGATGTACCGGGGGTTGGTCTGCAATATTTTGTTTTCCCTTTTTAGGTTGAATGGCAAAAACCAACTGGGAATGTTTTTCTGATTACCCTTGGAAATCTTGAGCAAGAAAAAACCGCTAATGACTGGTGAACCAATCAAATGTGGGGAATGTGGGTCAGTGCTTGCCCTGGTAAGTGACCCCTGCAGTTCGACCGCCGAGTCAACCAATCCAGTCAGTTATGAGGATGGATTTGCGAAGTGGACATGGTAACTATGATTTCTTGGATCCAGCATTTATTTTAAACTTTGAGGCCAGTCTCGGTCCCCGCGGAGTGCTAATCTCGACAAAAGGAAGAGGGGGGGGGGGGTAATTTTCATTCAGTGTTCCCACAAAAACAGGGGTTCTTTTGCTTAAAAGGGGGGAAATTTTTTTGTAAATTCCGCGCTTCGCGTTTAGGGATCGTTTTAAAAAGCCATGGACACGCATGATATAGTAACTAGTTGGTGCATGACGGACTTCTCCCCCAACCCCCCCCCCCCCCCCGCCATTCCCGCCCATCCCCGCCCCGCCCCAGAAATTTAAGTAAGATAGGCGCATTGTCGCAGGACATCGAAGTAAAAAAATATATGAAACTAATATTGAAATAACTTTCATAAAAAAATAATAATGCAAAAGTATTGGTTTAAATGAGTTTAAACTGCATTTTGTCTGTTTCGAAACATTATTTACTATTGTAGAAACAAAAAATTAGTTCCTTAGCACGTGTGAATAATCGTATTTCTCTGTGCTTTCTTTTTATCAGTGAATTTTGCGGTAAAACGAACCAAGTTGAGGCTGAAAAGCAGAGTGAGTTTGAGGCGAGGTTACCGTCCCTGCCTGTGGTGGAATACATGCTGGAGCCGCCCCAGTTCCGGCAGGAGCAGAGCGCCCAGGGCATGGTTGTCTACTGTATCGATGTCAGCAGCTCAATGAGTGACAGCCATAACGTGCCCACCTCGCTGGGTAGGTGACGTCACGACTCACAAAATCAAAGCTGCAAAAAGAATCACGTGGTTTAGTTGGAGCGTTACAAGAGCACTTTCCCCGCCAGAATTCGTTTATCTATTGATTGATCTGTCTATCTATTTATTTTTATTGTTATAAAAATTATCATTACCGATATTATTACTATTATTATGATAATTATTATTATTATTAGACCCCAACCGGGCGAGCCGCCCCGGGGGGGGGGGGGTCTATAGGACTGCCCTATGTCCGTCCGTCCGTCCGTGTGTCACACTTTGGATGCTGTTTTGTTTCCGCGCAAGTTCTCCGAAACTGTTTACCCTAGACATATGTAACCTTGCACATTGAAAATATGTATATTGAAGTTGTGCAACGTCGTGTTATTTTTCAAATAGGTAAAAAATTGCCAAATTGGCGACTTGTCAAAAATTGCAAATTTTTTAGATAACTGTAATGTAAGATTAGCTAGTTTCCACCGGAGTTATCCGAAACTATTTACCCTAGGCATACGCAAACCTTGCACAGTGAATATATATATTGAAGTTGTTCAATGTCGTATTATTTTTAAAATCGGCGGAAAATTGTCAAAATGGCGAAAAATTCTGACTTTTTGAGATAACTGCGATGTAAGACGTGGGTGCTTTCCACGCGAGTTCTCTGAAACTATTTATCCTAGCTATATGCAACCTTGCACAGTGAAAATATATATATTGAAGCTGTGCAACGTCATTTTATTTTTCAATCAGTCAAAAATTGCCAAGATTGTGACCTGCCAAAAATGTTGTTTTTGAGATAACTGTGGTGTAACACAGGCAGAACCTGTCGGGAATATATACGATCGACCGCGTGTCGGTCTGTTGGTCGGTCGGTCCGTCGGTCTGTCATCAAGAGTTTGTTAATACGATAACTTAAAAACTCCTGCAAGGATTTTCATGAAACTTGGCATGTATTGTAAATGGGCCAGGTTCGTCCAAGGAAAATGGACCAGCTGGACTTAGAAAGTTGAGCTCTTCATTAACTATTGTTAACACGATATCTCAAGAACAACTGCAAGGATTTTAATTAAACTTGGTGTGTATATTCTGCGCGCACTACCAAGGATCGGTATTGTCAATGGGTTAGGTTGGCTCAAGGAAAATGAGCCAAATGCACTTTGAAATTTACCAAAGCCTGGAAATTTTTCAGCATCGGAATGAGTTTGTTAACAAGATATCTCAAGAACAACTGCAAGGATTTTAATGAAACCTGGTATGAAGCTTCTATGGGAACAAACAGAGATGGGTATTGTAAATAGGCCAGGTTGAAAATTTCAGCTCTTGATTGACTATTGATGGCCGTGTTTAACTGATGGGGGGGGGGGGGGGGCGGGGCCTGTGGGGAATATGTGGGCCATGCACACTGTTCTAGTTATTATTATTATTATTATTATTATTATTATTATTATTATTATTATTATTATTATTATTATTATTATTATTATTGTACGTAAGAATATCAGATTTCTTTTCTCATGACAGTTATTTATTCAATACGTTAAGGAACTAAATCTAAATTACAAACCTCCCTCAATTGAAATAAAAAGTGTCCGAACAGGGTTGAGAGGAAGGGTTGGGGGGGGGGGGTTGGGGGTGGTGGTCGGGAGTATAGGAACAAAAGTTTTTTTCTGTTGGTTTGATTTTGTTATTACAAAAGGTATTATGTATCGTTAAATTTGCACTTGCAGCGCAGTGGAAGTCAGTTAAAAGCGGTGGAACGGAAACAAAGGACCGCGTGACCAGCATGGAAGGGGTCAAGGTCGCCGTGTGCAGGTCAGTGACGCACACACATATATGTATGTCTGGTGCCGACCTTAGTGGCTCAGCTGTTAGCTGCCTCAAGCTCAAAGCAAATGGTTCACAAGCAGCGGCTCGGTCATCATGTCCTCAAGTACAGCTGTTGTTTTCTCTTGTCCTCAGTGCAACAGCTGTGTCCTCATGTCAAGTACAGCTGTTATGTCTTCATGTGCTAAATGTAGCTCCTGTCCCATCAGGTCCCCAGCACAGCTGCTGTGTCTTCATGTCCTCGGCGCAGCTGCTGTGTTGTAGAAAAGGATCAAATGAAGCTGAATGTGAAGTTATTAATATGAAGATAATTTTCTTTTCATCCGGTGTGAGTCAGACAAGAAAAGGCCGCAAAGTTACAAATTAAAAAAAATGTAAAATATATGAAATTGGAAAGACAATGAGGTAAGAAAAAGCAAGAAAAATGGTGACATTACCTTTGTGAGGACAAAATTGCGGCACTCTCTTCCATCAGTCCCCTCTCACGCATAATCCCCTCTCACGCATAATCCCCTGTCACGCATAATCCCCTCTTACGCAATTCCTTTACGAAGAAACGGCTTACGTCTGGAGGGGACAAATAGAAGATATTTAACGCAACACTTTGTGTTGTATATTGGAAAGGGACAGCATTTTTTGCAGGCAGTTGGAGCGATTGCAGATAGAGCACCCAGACAAACAGGTTGTCATAGTAACATTTGCGAGTGATGTGCGAGTCCATGGCAACGACGGAGTTCTGAGTACAATAAGCAGTTGTGATCTGGATAATTATGACCTACTTCTTCAGAAAGGCCGTTCCCTGTACAACGACCTCAACACCCCGCCCGTGTCATCTGTGTACAGGTATTATACGGGTTATTTTCTCGAACTTTCACCCTGTTCTGCCAGAGAAGCTCATGCCCCTTTCTTTGTGGGAAAATCTCCACGGATATTTGCCGTGGATATAAATCGTCATTACAAATACAACAATAACAAATTGGCGATATCACACACCGTGATATAACACACCGTGATATAACACACCATGATATAATACATCATGATATCACACACCATGATATCATACACCATGATATAACGCACCATGATATCACACACCATAATATAGCACACCATGATATCACACACAATGATATAACACCCAATGATATAACACCCAATGATATAACACACAATGATATAACACACCATGATATAACACACCATGATATAACACACCATGATATCACACACCATGAAATAACACACCATAATATAAGACGCCATGATATAACACACCATAATATAACACACCATGATATAACACACCATGATATCACACACCATGATATAACACACATGATATCACACACCATGATATCACACACCATGATGTCATACACCATGATATAACGCACCATGATATAACATACCATGATATAACACATCATGATATAATGCACCATGATATAACACACCATGATATCACACACAAAGATATAACACCCAACGATATAACACACCATGATATAACACACCATGATATCACACACCATGATATAACACACCATAATATAAGACGCCATGATATAACACACCACGATATAACATAGAACACACCATGATATCACACAGCCTGATATAAAACACCATGATATCACACACCATGATAAAACACAATATGATATAACACACCATGATATCACACACCATTATATCACACACCATGATATAACACAACATGATATAACACACCATGATATCACACACCATTATATCACACACCGTGATATAGCACATCATGATATCACACACCATGATATAACACACCATAATATCATACACCATGATGTAACACACCATGATATAAAACACTATGATATCACACACCATGATATAACACACTATGATATCACACACTATGATATAACACACCATGATATAACACACCATGATATAAAACACCATGATATAACACACCATGATATCACACACCGTGATATAACACACCATTATATCACACACCATGACATAAAACACCATGATCTACACAAAAAATAGTAAGTGGAAACAAAAGTTGAAAAATGGATGTTGTCACTAATTTTATATGTACCGAACTGATCTGAAAGGTATTGAACTAAGGCTTATGATTTTATCAGGTTTTTGCAGGTTCTGCTTGAAATCATTCACTGTGTACTGACGTTTTTGCAGTCAAATTTACGAGTTGGTGCAGAGCTAAGGACGTCGGGCTGTACCGCACTGGGTCCGGCGCTGGCTGTGAGCTGTGCCATGGTGTCCACAGTGCCCTGTTCGGAGGTCGTTCTGTGTACCGACGGACAACCCAACAGGGGCGTGGGCAACTTGCAAGCGGGCACCGCCGAGTTCAACTCGACTTTCTATGCAAAAGTAGGTTCTTGAGGCTGCTCCTACATGCTCATTAGAGGGAGAGAGAGAGAGAGAGAGAGAGAGAGAGAGAGAGAGGGGGGGGGGGGGGGAGGGGAGGG